>CAJQZN010010399.1:0-16843 GCA_907164685.1 Colias eurytheme | reverse complement strand
ATTGTTTTATTTATAAATTACGCAAAACTTTCAGAGTGGCCCACGTACCTACTGGTCCGATTTGAAAAATTATTTCGGTGTTGGATACCCCATTTATCGAGGAAGGCTATAGGCTATACATATTATATCATCACGCTAAGACCAACAGAAGTGGAGCCATGAGAGTAAAACCGTGGAGCGCAGCTAGTGTCTTCAGTAGAATTTGTGAAAATGAAGCTACATAGGTTTCAATTTCCACTGTCATTTTTGGATATACCTATGGATTTATGTTAGTAAAAACTTAACCAAAGGTACAAAACGTTTGTTTAAAAAAAATAAAGGAACTGGCATACTTACCTTAAATTTAGCCCGAATATAAAGTATAAACGTGTTTATAGAGTGCATTTAGCTTCTCCTTGCAGACTAGTAAAAAACAACACCTTTGTTCCACTCTATAATTTAAAAAATTAAACATGTTATTTCACTTTTTAAATATGGAATATGCAGTAAAATTGCCAGTGCTAAAATCCAAAAACCGGCCCGATGATTCACTGATCGCTATCTAAAAAAAACTACCAAACACGGAACAAACCCTTCCCCGTCTGTAATTATCGAACAATTTAACCTAGTATCAATTTTACATCTAATTTTACCTTAAAAACTAAACCAGAATTAATTGAGCCGCGCACCCAAACATTTTTTCAACGAAATCAACATGATACAGAGATCAAGTTAAATTGGCACGAAAAAACGCGACCAATTTGCGTAGGTCTCTGCTTTTGATACTTTTTGTGTTGTGTGATATCGAAATGAGGGGTCTCTGTAAATTGGTGGTTAGTTAGCGTGCTAAGATCGGGCGATAGGGACATATTATAAATTGCGCTGTCCGTCTGTCTGTCTGTCACAAAGCACGCGATGCAAAAAAGTTTTTAACGTGACGAAAATACGGATGTTTGAATTATTAATGGGGTTGGATGTGCTTATTTATTTTCATTTGGTCTTTCATCTTTGAATCATTGAATGACAATAATTACTAAGGTAACTAAGTGAATAGTGTTATTTTTCTAATTAAGTTATTGGAAATTGAAATCAGTAACGATATAGGTTCGTTAGTTTATTAGTTAGGTACTTACCTACGTAGTTATATGTTAAAATGTTGAAAAATAAATTGAATAAATTGTGCATTCGCAATATCAAATGTATGAAGTATAGACCGTAGTCATCCGTTCACAATTTTCAAAATATGTACATAAGCTGCACTATAATAAGGAGGTGGTTACCGATTGGTTACGATTTTAAGTTTTTAACCTCTAATTCATTACAAAATCTTCTTAAAGTAAAGAATAAGAATAATAAGAATACCTATTCAATATTTATTTTAAAGCAGTAATTAAAAAGCGATTAAAATGTAGAATTTACATTACTTAAATATTTTTTTCAGCAACACTGATTGAAATGTCGTAATGCCGCATCCATTCTTCGCGAATTGTTGATAATTTTAATTCATATTCAATGAAAGAGGGTAAAACGGTTTATTTATCTACGCTACAAGTAAAACGTATAATTTTCTAGAAACATCGAGAAACGCCGCGGGCTTGATTGGAGAATTTCATACTAGTTGTACCTGCGTCGTTGCTTGCATATTAAAGAGCTTCCTGTATAGAGAAACTTCCATTTTCGCCGGGAATTTTTATCAAAAAAACTGAGTGAGTTAGCATCACAGGTTAGCATTTTGTCTACATACAAAAGTTTTTACCAATAAATCAAGATAACATTTTAGAAATATGCTTTAGCGAATTATCGAGACGAACATAATTATCGAGAAGAATAAAAAAAATTACAACAACATTAATTATTTTTTTTTATCTGGTATTGATTATCGTCTAGAAGTTGATTTTTGAAAATAATGGTTCTTCAGCAGTCTAATTCCGTGTTATGACTTGCCAGCCGTGGAAGCGTACCTTAAACAGACAGATAGACTTTAGAATTTATAGAATAATAGTGTTCGTTATGAACCCTACAGTGCCTGTAACCAGTCACTAATTTAAAAATATACCTATCTATATTTACTATACTATAACTTATAAGCACTCCCGTAAAATCTAACAAAAGAAATAACCTCAAACGATACTCAAACGTAATCAAAATGAGAAAACTAAACAACCCAACCCAAAGCATTAGCTACATAAATAGGTAATATACTTAAAAATGTATAATTCAACTCAGGAACATTATACATTTGTTATGTATACAGCAGTATCGCCTCCGGTCTGTTTGTTCATCGCTCCCCAGCCTACCTTGTTAATATTATACCTATATACAAGAGACAATCGAGTGAAAAATACATTTTTTTTTGGAATATTCGCGTGATAAAATTTCTGGAAGTTAATATCCAGCCCCCCTAGTCAAGCAAGCTTACGTCAATCTCATACATTCGTAGTCTATTCTATTGAACGCTACGCTTACAGAAAGCCACTTGACTAGGGGGGCTGTGCTGTCGTTTCGTAGCATAAGATAAAGACTTTTCAAACTAATTAATTGTTATTAGAGGAAAAAGGATTCAACATAGGAAATACGATATAAGTCGAAGTATAAAAACAGACCATTACACAGTACACTAATACTTTTTACCATTTTATTTTCTTCAAAATTCCAAGTTCCAACTAAGTACACATATCTATAATTTGCAGAAAATTAGACAATGCCTTATCTACATATTATGTTCTTCGTAATTTTATTATTTTTATCCCGTTTAAATTTGAGTCAAATTTTCACTGAGTACTTATACCTATTTATATTTAAAAACTAATTTGGCCAAAGTTTGTTTACTCCACTATCTATATTAAGGCCTGTATGTTTTCCTTAATCAATTAACGAAGAAAATAAACAAATAACAGAGAAAAACAAACAATTAATTATAGAATTCTCAGGCAAACACGGTGATCATAAAGCATGACTTTGCATGGTATCTCAGCAGCTCACATAATACGCATATCTTTTTAAAAACAATCCAATAATATTATAAATATAAAAATATGTTTGCTTGTCATTCTTTCACGTTGCAACAGAACGTTTTGATGATTTGATTCTTGTGTCTGCAAATAATTAGGAGGCTGGAGAGTGATATCGACTACTTATTACTGCGCTAAAAATCTAATTTTCATGGGAATTTCTTTTGACTACGTGGGCGAAGTCACTGGTGGATAGCTAGTCAAAACTATATAATATTATATATAGCTTTCTGCTGTTTGTCTGTCTGTCCATATCTTAAAACCTACGAAACGTATTATTTTGATGCGAATTTTTGTAAAGTAATTCTCAATAAAGATTTAGATTAGACTAGATATATACTTGTTAGACAAAGCGGGCGGAAAGCTAGTAAACAATATTTTAATTAGACGATCATGCACGCATGACAGCGCGTTACGCATGTCAATGTGCAAAGTATAGCATTTTTTTCTATTTATTATGGTAATTACCTATTTATGTATTCTTTAAATAGATATATCGTGTATGGAGCATCCTCATCACGATTAAGATTGCATGAGTTTTATTCATAAAAGTTAAAATTGCAATCGAACTTCTTTATTGTGCTTGTGTTAGTAATTTTTATCTTTGTTCGCCAAATATATAGAAATTAGATTGAACGTTGAAGAATAAGCAGGAAGCTTTAAACAATAATTTAAAAACAATTATGAATATACCGCGTTTTTTTTTCAGAGTAGGTATGCTATCAAAACTCAGTAACAACTTATAAAATTAAAAAAATATCAAAATGTTTATTAATTAAATACAAAATTTCCTGCTTACATCCAATTAATATTAAACAGTAACAATAGCACCAAATACTTCTTATTAAAAAAAAACCACTAAGCACTTTTTCACACGACTGTATCATTGGTATGCGCAAACAGAGTGTGTGCACTACTGGACTTCACTGTACATAATAAGCATACCCTATAAGTACATATAATTATTACTTTTACGAGTCTGTATCTACAAAAATAGGTAATCAATTTGTTGTTCATTTGTAAGATGAATAAAATTTAAATTGTAATATCGAAAACTGGTTGTTATGAATATTCATTATTCAGAAGGTATGAGTAATTATCGATATGGCTGTTTTTCTATCTGACCTTTTTTGTACAATCTCTGAAAATCAAAAATGTATTTTTTGGTCGGGTTCATTCCAGATGTTTTGGTTCAAAATTAGTTCTCAACATTCAGGATAAGTTCAGTTTTCTTTAGATTATATTTTATAACATTAGATATGGTATATTGGTAGTCACAAACAACAATTTTTATAATATTTTCAAAATTACACTAGGTAAAAATGCTATAAAAAATAAAAATAAAACCAATTATACTTCGTAATAACAATCATCAATGTAAAATATCATCCTTTTCTGGAATTAGCTCAGAAGCATGCCTATTCGATAAAATAATCTATACTAATATTATAAAGCTGAAGAGTTTGTTTGTTTGTTTGTTTGTTTGAACGCGCTAATCTCGGGAACTACTGGTCCGATTTGAAAAATTCTTTCGGTGTTAGATAGCCCATTTATCGAGGAAGGTTATAGGCTATATGTCATCACGCTACGACCAACAGGGGTGGAGCCACGGGGGTGAAACCGCGCGGAGCAGCTAGTATTTCTATAAAAGCTTTCCTTTTAACTTGTAAGTTCTTCACATTTTATTTAAATTACCTGAGAATAATTTATGCAATTGAACCGACGACCTATTGCTTGCAACGGTTGTGTACCTACGGGCTACGATACTCACTGGAGCAAGGAATTTACATATTTACATAATATTTTAATGTTTCTTGCATATTGCTGATTCAATTCCAAATTATTATTAGTTAAACTATTTTGTATGTATTATAAAATATTCAAGCATTCAACCACTATCCAAGTGAAAATAGAAAATCTGAATTTAAAAATATCAAACGAAACTCGCGCGTAAAGCATTTTTACAAAAAGCGGTTTATGTCAAACCTCATTCGGGCATTCGATCAAGTTTCCTTTGCCACATATTTGCGCGGTGACAGTTGACAGTTCGTCGAAAGCGCGGGAAACATTTACAAAAACAATAACGGACGAACGTGCGATATGCGAAAATTTAACGAAAATAAAATATGAGAATAAAGGCGAATAAATAAAATAATAAAAAATATATAAATCCAGTCTTTTTGTTTCCTCGGATGGGCTCTCGATGTATAAAAAGCGCCCGCTTCTAGACAGCTGACCTTCGGCGCGGGAAACGGCGGAACTGAAAATTTCGGCTTATTTTTGTAGCGATGATAAATAAATAGATTTAAAAAAAGTTGATTACATCGATGTAGGGATACTCAATGTAATTTTTATTAATATTATGTACTATTAATTTAATTATTCATTAAACTAGCTTACCACCCTTGGCTTCGCCTGCTTTGTCTAAAACCCAATAAATTATATACTAAAACCTAACTCTTGAATCACTCTATCTATTAAAAAAAACCGCATCCAAATCAGTTTCGTAGTTTTAAAGATTTAAGCATACAAAGAAAATATAGGGACAAAAAAAAATATAGGGACAGAGAAAGCGACTTTGTTTTATACTATGTAGTGATAGTGATAACTACAAGTTACATAAGTACTAGATTTCATAAATTTGATAAGAGAAAAATTGTAACAGTCACATACTCAAACAACCTACGTTTTCTTCCACAACTTTTTTACGTCATAAATTCCAATACAATTAATATTAATAACCAAGCATTTCTCTGCTCACAAGTTTATTTACGTAGAGTTCATTCATTAGCCCATCCGCTAGCGATTATAAATCATCTTATAACATTTTAATTGATGTACACGCGGCTATAAAATGCAAATGATCTGATTACTGCAATAAACATTAGATCAACTGCGAAATAGATAAATCACATGGACATTATGTTTCGTTTGTTGGTAATAAATGTATGAAGTGAGTGCTAGTGTGAGTACTTTTAAATTTTAAATCATTTTATTAAAATGCCAGTTTTTGGAGTTTGGAACGGATATATTGACGAGTTTCACTGATCAATTTTCTTCATGGATACTATGTAGACTGTAGACTATAAGCCTTCTGTGTTAATTTTCAACAGTTAAAACACATAAAATAATATTAGTATGGAATGTAGAAAAACTTTAAACAAGAAAATGATCAAAATTTTTATTTATTATAAGCTATAAAACTGAAATATCAAATTCAAGACAATAATCTTGACAAAATGGAATGAAGATAACCGATTCAGTTTAAAACTTAACAAAAAAGTAAATTATTAGTTCCTCTCTTATGACAAAACTGTAAGTTTATTACCTAGATACATATACAAAACAGCATCTCGACAAATATCAAAATAGCGTATAAATAAATAAATTATTAAAAAACCCAGAATAGCAGTTGCGTGTTTCTACTCTAGGCACGATATATTTCAAAGTGGGCAAAAGTACATTCGCGCTATAACTACGTAGGCGCTCCGACCGGGACGCGGGCTTAAGGTCACCCCTCCAGTAGGAATGTTAGGCGATTTCAAGATAATATTTGAAATTGCCAATGCAAATTATTTGGGATTTTTTATTCTATGTAGCTGCGACGCTGACGCCATAACATCGGGATAATAAGTCAAGATATATTTTATTTTTAAAGTGAAACTTTTATTACATCGTCTCAAACTTTTTGGTCTGTGTAGCGCATGTCGCGTGACGGTCGAACCGTACGATACTTAATTATCGTACAAATACGATAATTTTGTGCAATTTTGTGATTCGAAATCGAATTAAAAACTTGGTAAATTTTGTTTCTCTACTATCACGGGAAATTCAGTTGTCGAATGTCGTTACTGAAAATTTAATTACTTGGTTGGTGTAAATGCTAGAAAAACTGTTTAAACATGCCTGCAATGTTAGCATGTACATATTAGTTTGTATGCAGTAGTAGAATAGTGCAGTAATACAAAATTATTAAAAAATATCTTACGGTGCAGTGCACTCGCAGCTTTACTAGAGGAGCGCAGTCGAGCGTCGCGCAAGACAAGGACGGAGAATAAGACGAAGGGTTGCTCTGAGACCCAGCAAGTATCGAGTTTATTCCGCGCTCTCTCGCTTCAGACAAATCCGGCTCAACATGGTTGCGCGCGTCTATAAAGTACCGCATTTAAAATGGCCGCCAGAGAGATAAGGAATTTATTTAAACTGGCCTTTTTACGTGATTATATCGCATTGTTTTGAATGCATATGCATATCAAAAAATCGCAAATTTTTTGCTCTTTCATTCTATATAAAAAAATTTAACGTATTTACGTTGGTTTTGGAGAAAATAGCGTTTTAATCGGAGACCAGAGGTAGAAATATTCTCGTCTCGAATTGTGGTACTTTATGTGAAGTTCGTAACAATAGCAGTGAGGGGGGAGAGACGCGCACATCAAGTACGCCGTACCGTTCTTCGCGAGTGTAGAGATAATAAATACGTTACTTTATGGGCGCGTTGCCTAGAGAGGATATGCCAAGATAACAGTAACTTTCGTACGGCCCTATATATACAGTTAGGTATATGGTTTGTTTTTTTTCTAGACAGCGCGTTCGGAAATGCGTTTGAATTTGGAATTAGCAAATAATAATAGGTAACTAGTTTGGTTTTGAAAATTTTTGAAAAATGGAATAAAATTTGGTATTACATATTTAATTTTGATATTGATTCGTTTTTTTTGGTTGACTTGTCGATGATATTGAACTGATATAATTAATTAGGGTAGTTACCTACTTACAAAATTTTAGTTCCAATATTATATTTTGCTTCTGAGCTGTTTGGTGACCTGACATCTGACCTTTCATGGCTCCGCTCAAATAGAATCTGTATTTGAATAGTTAGTAAATGTGTGATATAATTATTTAGGTTTATTAATACCGAAATATTTAAATATTATATATATTTATTCATATACTAGCTTCCGCGCGGACGGAGTCGGAGTTAAGATTTATTTTTTTCTACGTATTTTTCCGAGATAAAAAGTATCCTATTTTATGCCCAGGATAATAAGGTATAATTGTACCAAGTTTCATCGAAATCGAACCGTTAGTTTTCACGTGATGCCTTCACATACAGACAGACAGACAGACAGACAGACAAAAATTTTTTTTATCACATATTTGGGTTTGGTATCGATCCAGTAACACCCCCTACTATTTATTTTTTTCAATATTTTCAATATACAGAATTGACCCTTCTACAGATTTATTATATGTATAGAATGTATATATATACCTTAGATACATACATAGAAGAAATGTCTCCAATGTTGATCAGCTGTTTTTGCGTGAAAGAGTAACAAACATTCTCACAAACTTTCACGTTTATTATTAGTAAGATATATTACGAATAAATAAAATAGTTATCATTCATATCCTTCAATATTCATATTTGGTGATGTAATATACCTGTATGCTTCATCTATCATCAATGACAGGTTTGTTTGTAAATAATAACGAATAGCCGATGCCCGTGACTTTGTTCAACTTACATTATATTTTTAAAATGATCTTACAAAACCCAGCTATGTAGTTTTTATTATTACAGTAAATAAATCTTAATAGTTTATTAGATCTTAGTGATGACTTAGCTAAAGTTGCAGGTTTAGAAAATTTCAGTGTAACTACCAGTATTTTAATTAATTTGCGATCTTATTATAGACTAGCGGTCCGCCCCGGCTTCGCCCGTGGTACATATTTCGCAATAAAAGGTAGCCTATGTTCTTTCTCAGGGTCTAAAGATTGTCTGTATCAAATTTCATCAAAATCGGTTCAGTAGTTTATGCGTGAAAACCATACATACATACATACAAACCTTTCCTCTTTATAATATTATTAGTATAGATTTAAGTTTGCGTAGTAGCTTAGTTCGTATCATGGTTCGTATCTTCAATAGCTTGGTTTTTAGATGGAAGATCCGAGAAGGGTTTATAAAACGAAATAGATTTTTCAATTTATCTGCACATTACATAACGCCATCACACATCATCACATGCAATAGGTAAAGGAAAACATAGCGAAGAAAACGCGCGGCATGTAAAAGAATAAAAAAATATTTCGACGCCATGTGACATCTGCCAACCCGCACTCTGGAAACCTGAAACTTCTAAGAAAACCTGTGTCCCTGCAGTAGGAATATAATATATGAGCTGATGTTATTGATTTAAAAACCAGATCTAGATGTATAATTATTCGAGAAGTTTTTAAAAATAATTTTACAAAGTTGACGAATTTGATTAATTGTTTGATAAATTTCTAATTACTAAATTATCAGTCGATAATTCAAGTTTTTCTATTTGTCAATGAAGACGAATAATCTATACTAATATCACAGTATTACAATATTATCTAATATTATAAAGCTGAAGAGTTTGTTTGTTTGTTTGAACGCGCTAATCTCGGGGACTACTGGTCCGATTTAAAAAATTATTTCGGTGTTAGATAGCCCATTTATCGAGGAAGGCTACAGGCTATATTATATCATCACGCTAAGACCATTAGAAGCAGAGAATGTAAAACCGCGGAGCACAGCTAGTATATAAAATATGTACATTTCGACAAAGAGGACCGCAGCATCGAAAATTCCTTTTGATGGCAGACGAAGTTACATCGATCAGCCTGTATAATATAATGGCCTAAGTTCTAAACCCTCATAGGAGGCTCATGTCCCTGTAGTAGGACAATTTAATATGGTCTGATGACGACGAATATAATGCGAAAAAATTAAAACAATTAGTCGAACTCGTGACCTATTTAACAAAACCTCTAGCCACTGCTCAGCCGGACAATATATAATTATGTACTTAACGTATATAATCATTATATAAAACTTATTGTATAATGGATAGATACTGCGTGCGCATGCTTGGTACTGTATGCTGTGTGAATGGTCTTGATACTTTGGTATTTTTTGTATAGTCACTTGTTTTTTTTATGCTTTAAACATGGGTGTTTATTGGTACATATTATTATGTATTATTATTTAACACAGACAATATAATACTATTATTAGGTAACAAATAAATTAAAATACTTTTAAATTATTTATAACTAGTGGTCTGCCCCGGCTTCACCCGTGGTACATATTTCGCAATAAAAGGTAGCCTATGTTCTTTCTCAGGGTCTAAAGATTATCTGTGCCAAATTTCATCAAAATCTGTCCAGTAGTTTATGTGTGAAAACCATACATACATACATACATACAAACCTTTCCTCTTTATAATATTAGTATAGATATTATAGGAAGTTACTTACTGTAGAGTTTCGGATCGATTCTTGTGGGTGGATGTGACATTCTAGGTAGTATGGCTATCATTTTTTAAGACTTTTGATGAATAGTTTTACCTATCCAGAGTGTCCCGGCATCGGTGTAATATGCTCAATCGAACTCATATATTACTAGTGGTCCGCCCCGGCTTCGCCCGTGGTACATATTTCGTAATAAAAAGTAGCCTATGTCCTTTCTCGGGTATCAAAATATCTCCATACCAAATTTCAAGCAAATAGGTTCAGTAGTTTAGGCGTGATTGAGTAACAGACGGACAGACAGAGTTACTTTCGCATTTATAATATTAGTATGGATGTTGTATACCTATGTTGAATACACTGATTATGATTACTTTTTTTTTTTAGATTTTTCTTAAACTCTGTTTTCATTCCTAGCTTTGCGTAGGCGTAGGCGGCAAATACCCCTCTACTGGTGAGAACATTTTATTCTATGAAAACATAATAGAACGTTTTGTAATATTATGTCCAATGTCCAAGATCTGCAGCATAAAAACGCATAATTGTATCTACCATTACACTAAGGGCCGATTTTTCAATCCTTAAAACTTATTCGTCGAATAATGCATAAAACTACCATTTTAAAAACGTATTCTAATTGCCCGTATTTGACAGTTTACTTGACATTTTAATTTTATCGTGTAATACTTTATTGGACGGATAAGTTTTAATCAAGCATTGAAAAATCGGCCCTAAGAAAATTAAATCTATTTTCAAATCTACGTTAAAAAGATGTTGCGTATTACTAGTGCAATTAAAAATTAAAATGAATTTTATTACAAAATATCAACCATATAATTTCTAGTACAAAGTATCCGCAGTCCATCTCATTATTTGTCCGCGCTTTTTGAATAATATTTTAAGGACACGCCAATTTGTGCTTTATTTATGTGCAATAAAGCTTACAATCCCTTGCGCAGGATATTCAATAGTTTTAAAAGCTCTTTGCTCGCCTGTTTTATATGTTTTGAGCCATCTACATTAAAGGCTCTTCATACGAGACATAAAACACAGAACTTTCTTGAAAATTAAACAAAATTCAGAATTCAGTATACAGTAACCTACCTATAAAATATTGAAATGAAAATCGTAACAATTATTATTTATCTATCTTATTATAAGACATAATATTACATATTATGTTTCAGATAATTATTAAATCATTAAAAGGCTTCTATTAATGATTTAGTAATTATTTGAAACATGATATTGTCTTACAATAAGCTATAGGTAGATACTAGATAGCCATACTATATATACTCTATAGCCATCCTCCACATCGTCTCTATAATATATTTTTTTTCTTTATTAAAGCAGTTTCACACTCAAAAAAAAGGTTCGATATAAATTACTCGTGTGAAATGCCATTACTGCATTATCGCACACATGCGTCCATACTTATGTACATGTATGTGTGTATAGTATATGCAATGGTGACCAGATAAATCGGTACGGATGACATCATTTCGGATAATTTTGTTAATACGAATTTGTTACGTAATTTTTGGTACTGAAGGCTTAGTGGTTGGTTCTCTTCGTATGTTGGGTTCGAAACTAGTTTTAAGATTGGTCACAAACGCATATAATATGTATAAATTTTAATTTGAGGTTATATTTAACGTTAACGTTTCAAAAAAAATTTTACCAATAACAAATACATAACAATATATGTATATAATGAAACACAGCACCAAAATTCGAGTTATCAGAACTATCGATTGAAATCCTCTGAGAGATTAACTTATCGTCAAATAGCTTCCTTAAATTTACCCAAAACTAGCTACTAGTTATTAGGTATTCTGTGCCAAAACTAAAAATTAATTTATGATATTCGGGGCTAAGTAGGTATATGACACATTAAAATTAGTATATTGTACACTTAGAAAAATTCAAAACCACATAATATGTTTCGGGATTTATTAAAAATAAATAATAAAAAGCTTTTCACAAGTAATAAGCTACATTTTTCCTGAGTTTCACAAGCTATATTTTTTATTGACCAACATTTAATACATACCCACTACATACCTAACTACATACATCTGCTACATCATATTATTATAAGTTATAACGAAAAAGTAAACTTAAAAAAATTGGCATTGGTTTAATATACACTAAAATATTAATTTTAAACGAGTTTATAAAAAAATGGCATGGTTAAATATACACCAAGTCTAAACTCTAACGTCTAAACCGATAATAATAAAAAGCAGACCTTTCCGTCTATCACCAAACCCGTCATTATTCAATCTCCTCTGTATACGTTTAACATAAATAAATCTAAGAAAAATTAAATTACTATAATCACTTTTTAATCCTGCGCAGAGCTGTTGTACTGTTAAGGTGTTTGTATTTGTTATTTACTATTTTATAGTTTGTTTACTTATAATCTATATTCTATTGTTAAGTAACACACAAAATATGATATTATATCTATCAGTAAAAGTGATTATGTACAAAATCAATTCATAATATCGTTTTAATGATATATCAAATATCAAGAATGTGTGAGTTATTAAATAATATACCTACTTCTAGGTAGGTAGTGTGATAGTTTCTGTAGAAAATAAATAAACTATTTTATATGGTTTTATTAAAATATACATGTTCAATTATCGACACTATTTTGATTTGATGACTTTAAAAATTTTACTATAATATTTGAAGTACCTACTTAAGTACCTATGTATTAATATTTTTTGCTACAATTAAATATCATCAATAATATTATAATTTACTAGCGGTCCGCCCCGGCTTCGCCCGTGGTACATATTTCGCAATAAAAGGTAGCCTATGTTCTTTCTCAGGGTCTAAAGATTATCTGTGCCAAATTTCATCAAAATCGGTCCAGTAGTTTATGCGTGAAAACCATACATACATACATACAAACCTTTCCTCTTTATAATATTAGTATAGATAATGTTTAAACTAAAAAGTACCTACGTATGTAAATACAGCCTTCGTGGTAAAATATATATAGAAGCTTACATTACAATATTGCTCAACACAGAATAAAGCTGGATTGACAATTTTTTCAAACTTACGTTAAACATATTGTATCTAATGCAGAATTCTTTCCATAAATACACCATAAGACAGATTGCCTTGGAGCAACGTCTGGCCGCCTATTACACCAATTAGGATAACCGCAGCATTCCACAAAAACTAAAAATAGTGCGGTGTAAATTCGACCGACTTATTATGGGGGTTGAGTTTTTGTTAAGTCGAATTAATTTCTTTCTAATTGTTTTAATTCTTTGTATAATAATAATGTGTTTAATCATTTATGTATTATTCCATCTCTGTTTTTACTCTTCTATATTGTTTCATAACAAATATAATAAAAGTTAATTTACTTCGAATGTAATAAATCGAATTTATTTAAAAAAATAATGTAATGTTTATGAAAAAATTATTTTAATATGAACAACAATTCGGGATTTTAGCCTTACAAAAATTATGCGACTAAATGTACCAAAAGTTAGTTGCTTATTTACTTTTATAAGCAAATTCTCTCCAACTCTCACAGGCCTACATCCGTGGTATATTGTAAGTCCCCATCAGGTAACTCGTTTGATTTCCTTAAAATAATATTTATTCCCGCCATCGAGTGACGTCACCGGAAACAGGTGCGCGGGAGTTCCGCTCGCGACTCGATTGGGGCGAACGTAGGGTTGTCAGATAAAAAAAATATATACATACACACATAATATTATAAAGTATTTATTTATTTATTTATTTACTCTTTATTGTACAACATATTACAATGAAAGTACATAAAACAAAACAATTTAAAATGTACAAACGGCGGCCTTATGGCTCAAAGCCATCTCTGCCAGGCAACCTTCAGGCAAAAGTACCTAAGTAGGTATAGCACATTATTTACGCACGTATAATACAAGACTGAATAAGGAAAGTTTATTCTGTAATAAATTAATTCAAAAACTATTTAACAATGCGCAAATTCTGTCACTAAAAATCCAGAAACCAAAGGTATATTTCTTCTTAAACTATCTATCTTGAAGTTCAAACTTCAAATTTATTATCATAAAGAAATATATTTTATATATGTACTTCTATTGGTTAGCGCTGCTCAAACCAACGAAGCGATAGCTGACGTCACTGCTTTATAAGACAACAACCTGAAGTGTGCACCAATTTACGGATTATCCGTTGGGAGGAACTTCGAGTTGAAAATCCTGTTGCTTTTGCACGACAATGGGATGCTGAACGAATTGTTTACGTCACTTATGCAGTGAGTCACTTACAAACTAGTTCATATTTCAGTGTTTCTTATCGTTATTATGAAAATAATAAGTAATATTAATTTGTATGCGTTAGACCTGTACATAATGATCATCATCAGTCATCACACATCATCCAACATCGATGAAAGTAATTTACTTAAAAATAATATTTATAAAGTAAATAGGCCTAACCCTAGCATAATTACATAAAAACTAGGTACTAGCCGTAGCCTGCGACATTTCGATTTCATTTGCTTGTTCGTACAGCGTAAGTACTAGATTTAATTGTTTCTCAAAGTAACAGTCTAATAGTATTTAGGTACCTACCTAGGTCTTATTCGTAAGTAGTAGTAGTAGGTATGGATGATTACTAACAAATATATTATTCTATAAAAAGTCATATTTTTATTTTGTACGTAAAGTACCTATGGTAGGCTACCTACTTAGGTAACGAATGTTATTTTTTCAATACCATTTTAGTGACACTAATAATAATTACTTATGAGAAAGTAGGTAGGTACCTGATATAAAGTTTAGATATCATTATTATTTCTTCTTCATGTATATTTTTATATTCCACTTAAATTAATAATTAGTTTTTATAAAATTTTTATAGAAAGTTGTAAACAATCCGTAGGCAAATAAACATAAAAGTAACAGTTTTGTCGATGATGAAATTATGTAGCGCCATCTAGTGCTGAATAGATAAAACTTTTCTTGTATACATTTTAGTGACTTTCTATATACAAATCTACTCCACGATAGATGGCGTGGAAACAAAATTGTGTTTGGAAGTGTATTTTATCTATTTACGATTAATCGTGATATTTTAATTTTTCTAATTATTTCTATTCATATTATATATTTTAAGAAGTACATAATATTTTGTGTTATTATTTTATAGACACTGATCGTTAAGCCCGGATGCCATATGCTCAGTTAATTCCTCAATATAATGCTTATTGTGTTATTTTATAATTAAAGTTTGTATTTTATAGAAATATTTTCTACTTAAAATTACAGCAACCTTTTATAAATTCATTCACAGATTGTATTGTCTTTATTGTTGGATTAGTTGTAGATATAAATATAGAAACTAGCTTTTCGCCCGCAGCTTCTGTTCGATATAGCCTTGATATAACTTCACCCTGTGCTTTAAACAATAAATAAATTTTGTTATAAAGTGTGCAATTTTTCGCATTTTTGAATGTTGGTTAACAGTAAACACTATCATTGTTTGAAGAAGGTGTTATTAACTTTAATATATCTGTGATTAAACCAAGATAGGAAAAGGATGGATAATAAATAATAGACACAAATCATATTATACGAAGATATTATATTTCAAAGAACATTTATCCTTACATTAGCATATCGGTCAATACAACGTGTGAAACAATACGAACGTCATACCATAATAACAATTAACTAATATTATTATTGTGATAATATAATTCACCTACACTTTATCAATACAAAATTATAGCTGCAAAGTCTAGTTGAGTAGAGCTTGTTACATTATAATGCTAATAACTTCGTAATTAAACAAATCTGGAAAAAAAACATATTTAAATATAAACTAAAATAATGCTGTTGAAACTTATTGACATAGAAAACAAAGGTTTTATATCTGTAATAGACTGAAAAAATGTTATAAACAGAAGAGAAAATGAAAAAAATATTCTCTCATTTCTAGTAATCAGCATTATAATATAAGTATAATCCAAGTTTTAACCCGTTAAAAATGTTTCAATTGTACCTAACAACAATGCAAAAACTTAATTATAATTATTTATTAGTTATCTGTATTTATTGGAACATAATTTTCGTTTTAGAAATCAACAACACATTGCAGCTTTTCTAATCTCATCTATCATAGATACACACTACATTAGCAATGTAATACCTCGACTTTATGCCCGAGGAATTCTCTATGGATCTGACATAGAAGAACAATAAAAATTGACAGTAAAATAAAAGACAATGGCCTTTTTGGACCCGTAACAAATTTAATAAACATCGTGAAAGTTGGAGTAAATAAATTATTTCCATGTTGAAGTGACCATTGTCTTCGGATAAACATAATTTCATGTCACACTTTGTACAGAATATCCAATTTATGAACTGTAACGTGGATAAATAATTCAAGTATCAGAACAACGGATAAAACTTTCATAAAACAACAAACATGTCTAACGAAGTCAACGTAATGTACAAGTACCATTCATACATATACATATAATAAATTATATTCACAAATTGGATTGTCTACACGCCTATCACACT
>CAJQZN010010389.1:0-12712 GCA_907164685.1 Colias eurytheme | reverse complement strand
TTAAAAAAAATTATGAGGCGTGCACTTTTGGATTTTCCAAATTATTTAAAACTACGCATCGAATTTTGATGAGGTTTTTTAATAGGTAGGATCTTAATGAAGGTTTTAGTATGTTATAATATTTTGTTAAGTTTTCTACCAAGCGGGCGAAGCCGCACTCGGATAGCTAGTGTCAAAGAAATTAACAGACATAAAGATAAAAATACCCAAAAAAGAAAACTAAGTATACTTTCGGGAACATGCTCCACACAATCTGTATCAGTAGTTCTTGCATGCGGATTATCATACAAAAAGAAGTATTATTCTCAATCAAGGAATTCAAGATATTTCCTTATTACAATTTCATACAAATTAGAGTCGACAGTATAAGTGTAGCAAAAAATAGCCAAGCTATCAGTGGTCCAATGAATTCCGATTGGCGTAATAAAGACCGCCCACTCTGTCCTTTATTATTTATATGTAACTAGCTTTATCCCGTGGCTTCGTTTGCGTGATAGTTGGGTAATAAGGTTATAATTCAAAATTGTAACTTTCCCTATTTGCGTGGGAGGGAATATCCTAATCCTATTCGTTTAAATTAACCATTTAAATTATTATACGTGTAGTTTAATTTTGTGTATTAACCTTGCGTTTCATATTGCGATCTTATTTTAAGAAGTTGGAGCTCAAGCATAATGTACTTTAATTTTAGAAAATTGAACATATTATTCTAGGTAATCGTAAATGCAAAATTTTCCAAAGGTGACACACAGCTGCAGCGGTGTCAGCTAAAGCTAAACACGCAAAAAGCACAACAAATCACCAATTTCTATAGCCCCATATCACTATAACTCAAAGGGAATAAAAAACACAATTTTTAGCCAAGCACACTTAATTAAGGAGCAGAATGTTGAACGCATTGAGCATTAAATCTTGATCTCGTTGTGACAATATTATTAGTTCCGGCCTCTTGTTGTATAATTCAATACGAATTGGTGCAACGGGCTTATGATTTAGTGCTCTTGGTCTTTAGGGTTCCGTAACCTTTTTTTTATTTGTTTGTCTGTGGTTCCGTAGTGGGGATGTTTGAATAAATTTTGTGTCCATAGTAAAAGATTTTTTTATGCTGTATTGTATTGTTTATATTATTAGAACGCGACTGATTAAATAATTAATTTGTAAGAACAAAAGCATTAGAATAAAATAGCTCCATAATATTACATACTTCAAATGTTTAAAACTTTTATATTTCTGTTCCTTCTAACAACTTTTCGAATAGTAATGCTTACTAAAATAAAATTGCCACATAAAGCGTCACGATATAGTTATTTTTAAATTAACTTTAAAATGGATGTTCAAATTTCCTTTCAAGTTTTAGAATAAATCATAGCTGCAGCGTAGTGACTTTTCAATCACCGATACCTTACTATACAGGGTGTTCAAAAATATATTCTTTCACCAGGGTGAAGAAGACGCAGCATCCCAGCTGTCACCAGAGGAGCGTGCGCTGCGGTGCGGCTGGGGGGTGGTGCGGCCGAGCTGGTTGCAACGGTTCAGGACGGCGAAATGGGCGCTCTTTTGGCTGTGTTGGGCTGGGGCTATACAGGGTGTGTATTTTAGTTTATTTAATCTATACTTTGAATATTATAAAGCTGAAGAGTTTGTTTGTTTGAATGCGCTTATCTCATGAAATACTGGTCCGATTTGAAATATTCTTGCGGTGTTAGATAGCCCATTTATCGAGGAAGGCTTTAAGCTATATCATGCTAAGACCAACATTAGCGGAACCACGCGGGCGAAACCGCGAAGCGCAGCTAGTTAGTTATAATGAAGTATTATTTTAAGTTTTTGTTTCCTTTTTCTTAATTGTTTAGTTGTGGGGGTTGACTGAGTTGGTTTATGTGTTACAAAACAGCTATGTTCATTCATTTAGTTATAATTAGTTGAGCTCAGGTATTTCATATATTTTACTTATCCTACCTACATGCACAGGTGGTACATGTATTATGAAAAATGAAAAATCGATTACTTTCAGCTTGATTCTATTGGCATTGTCAATTCGTCTACAATGCAAAATTCGTCAGAATTTATTCTAATAAAGAACCTTATATAGGGTGTATAAAGAACGTAACTTTTCAATTTACGTGTAAAATACCGCCATAATTCAATGAACAAATGTATTACAAAGGTAGCACAGCGTGAAAATTGTCATTTAAATCCTATAAAGGACCCCCAAGGTGTTTTTTATCTGCACAATTACGTTGTTACGGCAACCCTAGAGAGGGTTCAACCCCCAGGTTAATTTAGATATTGTGTTGTTATTTTATAATACATTTTTCCAAAAAAAATAATGATGTCTGTCTTAAAGTAAAAATTTATACTTACATTACAAAAAATTAGAAGAAGACTACTGAAAATTTTTTCACACAAAATTATTTCGACGTTTTTAAAATGTCGACTGTTTAAATTAACTTATGTTACCTGTTTAATTTTGAATTTTATAAAAAAATCTGACAAAATATAAAAAATTAAAAAGACGGGTTGCACTCCGGGAGTGCCGCCAGAAGTGAAAACTTGATTATTAACATTCAGCATGTTTGATATTTTGGAATGGTATCCGTCTTACGCATGGAATATAAGGGCTAAAAAAAAAACATGCGTCTTACGCTTTTTCGATCAGGCCACGTGTCCTGACGCGAGTTTAAGATTTTATACCCAACGCCGCTAAAGAAGTTTTCACTTCAAAAATATAAAATTTTCTGGTGTACCAACACAGTTACTAATCCTAAAATGAACTGTCACATATTAAAGCGAAGTCCAAATATAGCCAATATTTCGTTATCGGGACTTCCCGGCTCCCGGGGGAAATTAGGCGACACTGTACCTTCATATTAGAATGTACTAAACGTTGCAACTATTATCGGATTTAGTGTATAATGTGTTTAGTTTGGTCTGAAATCTCTGTTTAATCTGCAACTATAGATAGATATTATCATCATCAATACATATAATAAAATTCTAGAAAAGTGGTGTCTGTACAATGAAAATATGTAAAAAAAAATTAGCAGGGGTTATTACTAAATCGATCCCAAACCCAAAACTGTTGTTAAAAAAATTTTTGTCTGTTTGTCTGTTTGTCGGTTTGTCTGTTTGTCTGTATGTTTGAACACGCTAATCTCAGAAACGGCTTATCCGATTTAGATGCGGTTTTCACTTATATATTGTGGTAAGCTTCATTTAACATTTAGTGTTTATTTCATGTCAATCGGTTCATAAATAAAAAAGTTATGACCATTTAAGTAATCACAGCGAACATTTGCTAAGGCATTCTATACATGAATTACTTTATTACGTAAATTATACGCTAAAGTTATTCCTTGACATGTCCAGATGATCATATCGAAAGTCCCCAAGCGTGGGGGGGGTGGTTATGCTGAGGGGGTAGTAGGGGGGGTCAAAGGACCTTTATTTAGATTTTTGCTCATAAGTCTAAAACCTGCACAAATATGTAGCATTATGGTTACTTCTAGGTAAATTTTCTATATAAAAGGTCTTTGAAATTATGTCGTAGGTATTATTTTTAACCCCCGACGCAAAGAGAGGGGTGTTATGTCCGCTATGTGTGTATTGCGTGTCTGTCTGTGCCACCGTAGCTCGCTAACGGGTAATACCAATTAGATGCGTTTTTTTGTTACATTAGTTGTTTATTATATTATATAGGGGTAAGTGGGAATGAAAAAAACGAATGTTAGTTGTTAATGTAGGTTATGAGGTTATACCCAAGTGATATATCAAATGAAAATAGACGACATGTCAGAAACAATTAGTCAAATTTTATCAAAATCGGTTCATCCATTTATTTGATATAGGGGTAAAAGTGGGAATAAATAAATGAATTTTATCAAATATACTCAAGTGACGTATCTAATGAAAGACATGACGTGTAAAGTACAATAAGACATATTTTATCAAAATTGGTTCATCCATTTATTGGATAAAAGTGGCAATAAAAGTTGTCAAATATACCTAAGTGGCATATCAAATGAAAGGGCATGACCTGACGTGAGAAGTATAATGAGGCATAGGTATTTAATCAAAATCGGTTCATCCATTTATTATATAGAGGGGTAAAAGTGGGAATGAAAAAAACGAATGTTGTCTGTTATACACAAGTGATATATCAAATGAAAAAAGATGACCTGTCAGAAACAATTAAGTAGTCCAATGTTATCAAAATCGGTTCATCCATTTATTTGATATAGGGGTAAAAGTGGGAATAAATAAATAAATTTTATCAAATATACTCAAGTGACTTATCTAATGAAAGACATGACGTGTAAAGTACAATAAGACATATTTTATCAAAATTGGTTCATCCATTTATTGGATATAGGTATAAAAGTGGGAATAAAAGTTGTCAAATAATATACCCAAGTGGCATATCAAATGAAAGGGCTAGACCTGACGTGAGAAGTATGATGAGGCATATTTAATCAAAATCGGTTCATCCATTTATTGATTTAGAGCGGTAAAAGTGGGAATGAATAATCGAATGTGGTCAAATAATATAATCAAGCGGCATATCAAATGTCGTGTGAATTACAATTAGTCATGTTTTATCAAAATTGGTTAATCTGTTCATTACATATAGGGCACCTTAGGGGTGATAGTGGGGATAAATAATCCAAATGGAGTACCAAACGAAAGGATATGACATGTACATAATATATAGGTATGATTAGACAATAGACATGGTTTAGATCAAAATCGGTTCTGCCATTTACTAGGGGTGAAAGGGAAAAGTTGAACGTCTGTGAAAGTAGAAGGAATATGGGAGCGGGAGAATAACCACATCCTGGAAATTTTGAACTCTTCTGTACCTAAGTTTTATACCTAGCTCAGTTTAGTAATAAATTTTACTAACAGTTCTTTTGTGTTATTATTTATTTTATTTCTTAACTTTATAATAATGTGTAAGTACTTATAATTTAGTTGTATATGATAGTACGTGTTTCAAGACGTGTTTACTCAATAATTGTGTGTTAAGTAGTAACTACTATGCAGTCACTATTCCACGCGGACGAAGTCGCGGGCACAGCTAGTGTTATAATATAATGAGTAAGAACACAGCCGATAATAAATAAGCCTGCCTGCCTAAGCCTGAAATAGTAAAATAAGTGTTATAATATGTAGGGCGAGAATCTGAACTTATTAAATGGAATAAGAATATAATATGATATATACTATATAGCTATGCTTATATTCAATTATTTGTGAATTGCATTTTTAAATAATGTACTTGTAAGATGATATAGGTAATTGTTTTTCAGTTTCATTCAGCAATTTTAAGGTTTTTGAAGGGAAATTTTTTCCTGAGACATTATGGTAACATAGCAAGGAAGAAAGCGCATTTTTAATCAATTTAACTACTCAATAAAGTACTATATTCCTGTAAAAACAAATATACCAGTAAACTCAAGCCACAAAAGCTCATAAAATGCGTACAATAAATGCCGACTGTATTATCATTTGAACCAGAATCGTTAAAATGTTCCCAAAATTTATAAGTAGAGCGTAAACACCTAAATAGTACAATGTAGGTAGGTCTTCAGTTACCAAATGAATGAACAGTATGAAACGAATGTTTTTACCGTCCGTAAACATTTAAAACCCATTAACTTACAAACCATTTTGCTATTAAAACCAACATAAATACATATGCTGGAAGTGACTGAAATAAGTGACATTTATACGAGAAATTATCCATTTAAGACAGCGGACAAGATTTAGGGACTAAAGAAGTTGCTTTAAAACTAAATAGAAAGAAAGCTTTCCTAATGTTTTATGTTTACATATAAAAAGTACGGCATTGAACCTTCAAGAAAATAGCGTATTTGTCATTAACAGGCCGGGAAACACCTGTATCACCATCAGTTATTATTTGGCCCACCTATCTGTTTGCTTGCTTTGAGATAAAAAAAAGACGTGTGGCACTCGGGGACTGCCGCGGTAAAGCTATTGCATGCTATGCCTTCAAGCCACACCTCCGCGCCCGTCGGAGTGGGGAGCGTGAGGTTTTTCGTTACTAAATTTCTGGATTCGGTCCCCGCGCTCAAGGCCCGCGATAGAAGCTATGCAATAGCTTAAAAGTTAAATGAGAAGTAATTAGCCTAGGTTTTTTTTTAAAACATTTCAGAGATGAACCGGTTGAAATAGATAGAGGCTCATTGCGAAAAATACCGCACAACGCGTTGCGGTTACTTTAAAAGAGCCACTACGCAAAATAGTGGCAAAAAACTATCGTTTCTAGCAAAACTATGGCTATAATATCTCGCAATACATCAGTGTAAAGTTCAGCGAGTAATGGCCAACAGGTGTAGTCGACTTGTTGCCAACTAATGTTTATGGCGCTGTATCTTAACTACCCGCATGGAGAAAAAGTTTGACACTATAAGTTATGTTCATGAAGCGTAAAGGTGTGGTTCTGTATAGGTGAATTATAGTATCGCTCATAAATCATAAATTGACTGGCTTTAACGTTCTAACACTAGTTAAAACATTATTATTGTATTATGATTGATGAGTTTATAATAAAGTTGCAATCAAGAATTCTATAACATGTATAGAAATATTTATATTCAATACTGCTTGCAAACTAAACAATAGTGTAAATAAATAAAGCCAATATCAATTGAATAGAAATTGAAAGTATAAAGATAAATAACATGTGATAGAGCTAATTTCCTACTCTATATAAAAAAATGCTCAACATAAAAAACACTTAATGCTCTTTAAATGTTTTATGAATTATTACATAAAAATCTGCTGCTATTTGATATAATAATAATAAAATACGTTTAAATATTTTATCATACTATGCAACCGTGTTCGTGTCTCAGCATTAATTCCAAATAAATACGTGACATATAACACAAACAAAATCGGGCCATTCTCCATGTAGGTTCACTAGGTAGCATAATAATTAATATTTGGGGTTATCATTTTGCGGTATAAATAACTAGCTGTGCTCCGCGGTTTCACCCGCATTGTTCCACTCCTGTTGGTCTTAGCGTAATGATATATGTATATTCTATAGCCATCCTCGATAAATGGGCTATCCAACCCCGAAATAATTTTTCAAATCGGACCATTAGTTCCTGAGATTAGCGCGTTCAAACAAACAGACTCTTCAGCTTTATAATATTAGTATAGGTTTGTTTTTTTTATATTATTTATTGTTGTATTTTTCCAATTATCGCGCTATATTTTCCACATGTAAATTTAATAAATGTTAAATGAATTATGTCTGAAAATAAGTCCATTATAATTTAATACCTTCGTCATTGAATTAAGTTTCGATTAAAAAATGCAATAAATAGATATAGCCTAAAATCTTGAAATACCTATGCAGATAATTTTATAAACATAATCTTTATTAAACGTTTATGTTTAAATATTGATAATATCAATTATTATTAATATAAATAAAATATTCTAAAAACATAGAGCAAGATCATTTCTTTACAATTTTTGAAATTCACTACCCTTTAAGCTTTTCACTCAAATGATTAATCGCTTATTAATTTAATAAAACGATTACAGCATTGTGCAAATTATCATACTCACGGTGAGCAGGCATATTAACAAAGCAGCTAATTCATCACCAATGAATCGAAAATATCACCTAACAGATTTTATAAGCCTTGTTTACACGAAACTGTTTCATAAATTACGATTAAAAATTAATTTTTGAAAACATTAATTTTTAATCGTAATTTATGAAACATTCGACGATGTACAAAATTTTTATTAATTCAATAGATAATAGGTTTCTGGAAGCAAAAAAAAATAATACGTCGTTGGCGCCAATATTCTGTGTTTTTTTTTGTTATTTTGATCGACAGTATAATGCTTCTCTTACGATTAGAAGCGAAAGATTATATTTGATCTCGAGAACCATAAGGAAATAAACATGCAGTAAATATAATAAAATTATACTAGACCTATTTTAGACTCAGAATAACAAATATCTTTATAATCTTATATATAAAAATGAATCGCAAAATGTGTTGTTAAGCGCATAACTCGAGAACGGCTGAACCGATTTCGATAATTCTTTTTTTACTATATTCCTTGAAGTACGAGGATGGTTCTTATGTAGAGAAAACGTAAATATTATGTACCACAGGCGAAGCCGGGGCGGACCGCTAGTTTGTCAATATAATACAGACGTAGGTACATAGAGAGATAAGTTACAGCAACGTAAATAATCATAAATTCCAATGTATTGAAATACAAATAATTTTACAAACAACAGACTTTTGTATTTATTTATACTATACATAAAATAAATATATTTTTCACCCTCAATATGTACACTGCATAATATTTTTCGGCGGTACGTGACTAGGCATTGGCGTGCGGCATTGTTCATACTGTGCTCAATTTATCCGGAGGCTTTGTTAATAAATTCGCATAATGTTCGCAAATATAATAAAGGATATTTAAAATTGGTAACAGATATTGTTCCTTTAATTACAAGAATAGATACGCTATGTTTTTATGATGAAATTATTTTTAATTACATAAAAAATATAAGAGAGAAAGTAGGAATCACAGATAACAGAAACTAAAGGTAGGAATCTAATAATATTTTTAGGTTGCACTTTATAATATTTCAAATATCAGCTCATTGATACTTAAATGTTTAAATTATTTTTTTGAATTTTACTTTAGTCTGTAGGGAAAGGCAATTTTTATCTCACATATCAATTAACTACAATAACAAATAACAAACACAAGATAAATGTGCAAGACTACATTGTCATTCTCTATCCCGGTATCATTTTCCCGGGATGTATTGTAAGCCCGGTCATTAGTTCCCGGCTTCGTTTAACGGAAACTATGAAAGTTATCAATTTTCATTCAAGTGGTATTAATATTTTTATTGGCGTTGATGGAGGAGCAATGATTTGTTGCCTTTAAGATTTTGTCGATGTCTTTATTTTTGAAACTGTATTTATTATCATTACACGCGTAACGTTTACAAGAAAATAATATATGTATTGCATAATAATATCATAGTTGCGTACACCCCATCATAATAATATGTAGGTTTTGACACAAGAGGGTGTCAATATACAAGTATTTACAGACTTCCACCTGGGTATCTCCTGGATAGAATTACAAGGATTATAGGATCATAATGTTTTCATGAATCTTTTTCATGTTATGAATTGTCCTCCAAATATACAAGATCGGTTGTGTACGAGTGCAAATCATGATAATAGACAATTTATTAAGGCTTATGCATGCGCTAATAACCTTGACCATACTTGACGGATCTCAAACCTCTCCCGCTGCACCTTCTTTTTTCCTCGCATTTTGTATTTAAAAAGATACCAATCAGTGAAACAAAAAATCCTCGTCAGGGACTGTTGTGTAACTGATAATTTATTAAACATAAAATTTTCAGAGCTCTCAGTCAGCAGGTTACGAAGTTTATAGAGTATTTGCGGAAAAATCGATGACCACGGCACATTTTTTTTCTAGAAATCTATTAACTTTGGAAAAAAGTCCTCGCGAGCAATTAAAGATCAAAGACCATCCTATTTTATATATTTTTTCGGTATTGTGCTTTATGTTGTACCAGACTTTATAGAGGTTGAACATAGTCGAAATTGCCGGGAATTGCCGGGTAACGCCTTAAACTGAAACTCGAAAGCTAGCAATCGAATTTAATCCCAATGCTTACAATTTTAGCTAATGTAACGAGATCACATCGTCTGATTGCAAGCGGCTTTAGGGCTTATATCTTATATGATGTCCCATAGCGAAAAATCCCATAGCGCGATGCAGTAAGCCGCTAAGCCTATTATGGTATGATTCTGGACAATGCGACAATTTGTATTGTAACGGTTTATACGACTCGTGGCTAAGCCTCCGGATTGAAATGTGACTGCTACTAATGTAGTATGTGTGGATAGGTTTAGGTGGATGCTTCTTACTTTTTTTCGCAAAAAATCGATTGAGAGTTTGTATAGTCGGCATAGAGAAGAAATATTATCCGGAGTAGAATATAGGATGCTTTTTGTCCTCAGCTATTTTTGCCATCTTTCTGTCCTATGTACATTCTATATTTTTAACCCCCACGTAAATTGTAAGTTTTACACAATGAAGTATGAGTATTTGTCTGTGGTATTGCTCCCAAATACTCAGATTACAGTTTTTTTTTAGTTAAAAATTCGTGGACTAGATTCTTAACTAGGTTTGATAGAAAACATTATCTAGAACAAGGTATTCAGCTCTCACTTAAACTAGTTTTAGGACATCGGCTCTTAATAAAATTAACAATTTATAGTCATGTTATGTATATCGTACGTAACTACTATAAATATAGACAGATTGTAGAGCATAGAGTTGGGCCAGCCAAAGCTGAACCCAGTAAAGGGCGGCAAATTTAAAAAAAATGGACCTAGTAACATCGGCTTTAGTAGGAAAAAACATTTTGATACTTTTGATATTCATAAAGGTGATCATAGTATATAGGTACATTAGGTACACAACACAGCAGGATTTAAACATTATTAAAATAAATTATTTGAACCGTTTTCAACAAAACTGACAACTAACTACGCAGAAACGCCATGATGACATTCCATAGTGTGGCCGCTACAAAAAACACTGGGTTCAGCTTTGGCTGGCCAGACTCTAAAACCTAACAATGGTACCTAGAGCACTGAGCAATGTATGCGATTCGTTCTGAAATTCATACGTTTTGCTAGTTACTTTTTGAACGTGATTCCATCAAACCATGTGCATAGCGGACTAGTATTTGAACTGTGGAATGATGTTCTAGATGTTTCGTATGAATTTTAATGTGTTTTTTGTTAAGCGACATTCGATAAATGTTGAACAAAATTCAATTTTTTAAAATTCTTACCGATGCATGATGTTCCATGAAACGAAATTTATGAATGTGATAACATAACATGGGATAGCTCCGTGGGATTTCAACAGATTCAGGTAATTCTTTTTATGCAATGATGTGATTGAGCCTCCTTTTAAAGTAGAAGTAATGCCTCCCCTCCATGAACGTCTGTGACATTTTTTGTAGAAGAGATTGTTGGTATTTATAGAACTACATTATGTTAAAATATCGATCCAAAATTGAAAGTCAAAATTATTTAACAACAATTACACGGTTACACCCCTCAAATATAGTTGTAATCACACTTCCTACCAGTAAAAAGATAACATCTATTCCAACCAGGAGTCCTGTCCAATTACTAAACTTAATTAACTATATTTTAGCATAAATTAAGCCTTGACATGCCATCTCCATATATCCCCGTCCCAATCAACGCTGCTCACACGAGAATGAACAGAAATACGAACTTCATTAGCGAATAGTACTAATTTGCGTTTCCCGCCAAGAAATGCCGCCATATTGTTTGCCAGCGTGCTTGACAAACATTTGTTTTTAGTGCTTCAAGTTTGCGAGGGATTTGTTTTAACTGTTCGTATCAAGTACACTGTAACCGTGTAAAAACTGAAAAAGTCTCTATTGCTCAGTAACAATGCACGTATTTTTATTTTTGCCAAATAAACCATCTTTTAAAATCGGGAAAGTTATGTTGGTTCTAGGGTTTTTGTTGTACTTTATATTTGCATGAGCAAAAGTGATAGTTGATACATTCGTAGACATGGAACGACCTATAAGTAGGTAGATACCTAAATATTATGAACTAGCTGCTCCGCGCGGTTTCACCCCCGTGGCTCAACCCCTGTTGGTCGTAGCGAGCCTATAACCTTCCTCGATAAATGGTCTATCTAACACCGAAAGAATTTTTCAAATCGGACCAGTAGTTCCCGAGATTAGCGCGTTCAAACAAATAAAACAAACAAACAAACTCTTCAGCTTTATAATATTAGTATAGATTATACGGTGTTACATGCAGAAAATATTCGATTACAATGAATTTTTCGATTGGTTTTATCGATACTCTGCTTCTGACTTGAAGATACCTTATCGAATGTGCATTAAACATAATCTTAAATTTTTCGAATGGCTTCACTTTGTTATTGGTTAGTTTGGTGGCTTATAGCCAAGAGAGTACCTATAATAGATAATTCAATTGCCAATGTCGATTTCCTTCGAAGAAGGAAGTTGTTTCTCAACAATCAGATAAAATATGCACGTAAAAATTATATACTTATCACATTATCAGTGACTAAAGTCACGTAATATTTCAGTTGAACATTTGACACCAACGAAAACTTTTCCACTTTTCTTGCAAATAGCATGATATTTATTCAAACTCATGCTATTTGCAAGAAAATTTTTTTCGTATTTATTCAAACAAAAACATATTCCCAAACAAGCCCTTCGTCTGCGTATTAGGTAACATGTAACAAGTACTAATTGGCTCAGCTTAATCCGTCAAGTGTCCTCAAGTTATCGGTGTGAGTGCAACCCCATCGCCGGATTTTCCGCTCCGCTGGACTCGATTAACTGTAACTTGAGCTGGCGCTACGGAACGAGCGAGCTACTATTTTTGAGCTACTACGTGACCAAGCCAACTAGACCCTTTTCAACTGTGACGTCACCCGCCCATGTCTCGGGTACAGATAGCAAAAAAAAAATATTAATAATATCACTGTTCGCTCTCCGCTATGAATAGTCTTATTTTTCCCCATTTCGAGGGCTGTCTATGAATAAAAACACAGTAAA
>CAJQZN010010385.1:0-20886 GCA_907164685.1 Colias eurytheme | reverse complement strand
TCTAGCGACAAATAGTTATAACTAGTACCTAATCAGAACATTTAACAATATTTTATTTAATAAATTTGAATCTGTCTATCGTAATCTATCGAGAAATTTATCGAGGAGGGCTGTAGGCCATATATATTATCATCTGTGACATACATATTATCATCACGCTAAGACCAATAGGAGTGGAGGAATGCGGGTAAAACCGCAGAACATAGCTAGTATATAGTATTATTTCTTTACAAATATTATTTCGTATCGCCTCATGAATTTTGAAAAGCCGTAGAAATCCCTGCGCTCATTGAGTTATGAATGGACTGCTGTATTTTATAAAGAAACCAATTTATGGTTAAATTATAACCCACTAGCTGCGCTTCGCGGTTACACCCGCGTGACTCCGCTCCAGTTGGTGTTACCGTGATGATATATAGCCTATATAGCTTTCCTCGAGAAAGAGAGAAGAATTTTTCAAAACGGACCAGTAGTTCCTGAGATTAGCGCGTTCAAACAAACAAACAATCAAACAAACTCTTCAGCTTTATAATATTAGTATAGATAATACACACGGACACCGAACCTATGTCTACGATAATAATCCTTAGTAATCCATACTTAATATTATAAATGCGAAAGTAACTCTGTCTGTCTGTCTGTTACTCAGTCACGCCTTAACTACTGAACCAATTTTCATAAAATTTGGTATGGAGATATTTTGATACCCGAGAAAGGACATAGGATAGGTTTTATCCCGGAAATCCTACGGGAACAGGTTTTTCTTTGAAAACGCGGGCGAAGCCGCGGGCGGAAAGCTAGTAACTAATAAATAAGAGCGCGCGAAATGATTTAGCCAATTGCTAACATTATACGTCCCTAAAGTAATTATACTGACATTTCCTATGAAAAATTATTCATTCAATAAAACGTGTAGTTACGTCACATCAGCGTCACCTGTTCCTGGTAATAAAACTCATTCCCCTGGTGATATATCGCTTAATTAAACTCTGGAATTAGAAGTTCTACGTACGTCTACACACGGGTGTAATGTTTTCAGCTGAAATCTATTCAATTGTTTTATTGATTCGAGAGAAGCAATTTGTGGAATTCTGAGTGAGTGTAGAGCTATTCTACGTCTTTTTGATGTGATTATTTAGAAGGCATATTATGTATTCAGTTGAGTTACATTTGATCTAAATACTTTATTTGAATGCATTTTTTAGTAATAATATTCCCTAATGAACAAGATTAAAATTATAATTTCAATCTTATTCATATGAGGCATCGTATTTCAACAATTTCGATATTTCAGATTTCAGTTTCATACACCTGTTTGAGTTTAAGCCCAATTTTGTTTGTAATTTTTTTTAAATAGTAAAAATACTCTGAACAAAAACATAGAGTGATAATTAAAACGTGTTTGTAATTATTAATTGTAGTATTTCTGCCTTCTGGATATTACTCCTACCCCTTTCTTATTCATTTACAAATTTCTTACCCCTTATCCGTAATAGGTATTCCTGTTCACTTCTTATAAAAATGTTGAGCCGAAAACCAATATTTCAAAATTCCTGAAGCTAGAGTGGTTAATTAAAATATTTCAGGTCAGTCGTTCAACCTGTAAACTTAACTGGAGCGTTGGGGTTACCGACACTCCTTTTTCCATGAACCCAATTTCATCTAATGGCCTTTGTAATAATAATTGTGACATTTGATCTGTTTTTCATGGAACAGGGAGTGTCATTGGCTAGATACTATATTTCATAGAACTTTTTAAAGGCTAAGTAGTTAAAAATTTCGTGGGATAGTGTTTAATTTTATTAATTATCTTTACAATAACACCAGTTTATACTTTTATAGTGATGTTTTTGTAACCGAATTCTGTCTAGCATGACCAATATTATTATAATGATAATATTGTATAAGTACATGGAGATAAGAGGTATAAATGTACACTCTTATATCGTATTGCATAATAAAATCTGGAAGGTAATAGGAAATTAAGTACATTTTTTCTAGAATCTAGTCATTGAGAATTTGAGAGCGAGAATGCGTTTACTCAAAAGATAAAGAAAGACGGATCATTCTATTGGCAAGTTTAAACATTCGGTTTTAATAATAGATATCCTTATCTGTATTACGTATCAATTAAACATTATAAATAACACTATAAATATACTCAATTTATTGAACTGTTTTATTTATGTTTAAAATACGTCTTATTTAGATGTTTATAAAACAGTTTCTTCCTCGAAGATAACTAAAAATTTTCCACTTTAATCTGAAATTTACAATGTTATCAAAGTGATTTATTTATGTAGGTACACCGGCGCTTGCTCTAATTGCGATTTGTTTTATTATTTATTCGATAAATGTTTATGAATTCATCCAGAAACATTTGATAGGGAAAGAAAACAAACAAATTTTTATATTATAATCTATACAAATATTATAAAGAGGAAAGGTTTGATTTTTTGTTTGTTTGTTTGTTTGTATGAATTGAATAGGCTCCGAAACTACTTGGCAGATTTGAAAAATTCTTTCACTGTTGGAAAGCTACATCATTTCTGAGTGACATAGGCTAGGTTTTATCCCGGAAATCCCACGGGAACGGGAACTATGCGGGTTTTTTTTTGAAAACGCGGGCGAAGCCGCAGGCGGAAAGCTAATTAAACATAAGTAACAATATTAAAATTAAACACGCGTTACATTTTACACATTGTTCTCTTTAGATAACTTCTCATAACTTACAAGGTGGAACATAAGTTCGAATTCCTGTAGAAATTTACAAAAAAAAGAAGCTGTTTGTCGGGAATATTGATAACCAGCTATACCTAAAGGAAATATACCTACATGAATGTTTTATTTATAAATTTAAATTTATATGTTTTATTTACTTAGTTAAATTACGTACACACAAATCACAATTAAATACAAACATATAGGATATTATATTATCTGTGGTAGACGTTTGTTATTGTGTTTAATATGCGAAAGAGTGATTGTCAATGTCATATTTTATTATGCAGGCAAAAACCCATTTTAAATAAACTTACTCATACAAACCAAAATAGGAAAGTCCCTTGCACCAGAATTCAATCGTAGCTCGTAACTTATAGGTACGAGAACATGACAGTTATTCAAAAATACTAAACTATTTCAATTAAAATTCAAATTCGTATAATTATATTTTCAATCAAATCCTAACCTAACCTAAGAGCTAAGTACATTTGGATATTGGAACATGGCCTCAATAAGCGTCCTCAGAATTTACAATTTCGGATACCTACGACCAGAAATTTGCAGCACGAGACCTCGTTATTGCAAAATAATCCGGAAGCCCTGCCACTGCGAATAGCGAACATTAAGATGCTCTAATACAGTATCTAGGCAGTTTCATTAAAGAATAATAATTTGATACACATCATTGTTCTATAAATTTCCAAAAACTTACATTCTAAGACCTTTATTTGCAAATACAAATACAGGTACAGGTACAGGTGGAAACAGGTACAGGTACAGGTGGAACCAATGAAATTAGACTAACCTACCTGATTGAAAACTCCAGAATTTCACTCACCTTTTCGTATTGCAACACTAGTTACAAATTACGATATTTACTTAAAATAACAATAATTAATAACTTTTACAGCGCAGTTGGCGCTTTCAGAAGTAATCAAGTGCTCTTGAATACATCTCGTAAAACAATTTGAATAAGATTTTTGTCCTAGTTTCTTGACACCAATGACACATTTACGTAAGCTTCATACCTTGCTCCACTTTTCTACAATGTGAATATCCGAACAATAATGAAATGTTTTCAAAAGTTACGTTTGGAGTAAATATTACATACCTTTTTAAATATGTTGGTTTAAAAGATAGAGGCGTTGGGTTATTTATTTGAACACCTTAAATCAGAGGAACTAACGCAGTGTTCAATTATTTGTGTATTTCAAGCTCAGTCAGATTTTTATTCGGAGGTTTATAATAAATAATATTAGACCCTTTTTTTATTCCCTCACTATTGTAAAACAATCATCATCATCCGCTAAAATTGCATGAAAGTTGAAAATTATAGTCTGCACATAGCATATGTGCATTGTGCATATAGCTTGAGGAAATAACATATTTAACAGAGAAAGAAATAGCATGTTATAAATTAGGTATGTGTGTAGGTATCTAATTAAGCAGTTTATTAAATAAAACAATATTATTATTGTAAATGTTGGTATATTTTATAATAACAAAACACTTCATCTAAGTTATGTCAAGACTCAAGAGTCAAGACAAATTAATAAACTATTATCTAATTATAATCAACTACTTCAGAATACACTCAACGAAGAAACCATTGACATATTTTTGTATCGTAAATAAGTTACAATAGAGTAGCCTATATTCAGTGGCGGAACGATAATACATTATTATTCCATAAATTGTAATTTGTAATGAATGACCTTTAATACCTACTAAAGCTAGGGCTGTCTACAATTTTGAGAAAAAACATTCGTTTTATTGACTTTTGAGCAGGAGCTTTAAAATGGTAGGTAGTTCTCGTTCAGTTTCCTTATTGTACATATTTTCATTTTCACCTAATAAATTGAGAAATTTATAAAAATTACAAAGAAACCAACATATTTAATCATGCTTTTTACACTAACATTTTTGACTAAATCATCTTGTAATCTATAAAAATGATTCCAAATTCGTCTCGTAACTCAGTTTTAAACCTTAACTATTTTAGTTAAGTTATACAACTTTAAATTAAAATATTAATTGAAATTGTTTTTACTTTTTAGCAGATTATAAAACTGTAACATTACATACCTAATATCGTATTATTCTATAGACTTATAACCTACATACGAATAAAAAGACGCATAAATGTAACTAAATGTATATTAAATTAACATCAATTATAATAGTGACCTTTGTCCTACGAATTACCCACAATAAATAGTGGCAGCCCTACATTAGGGCTTGCCTTGACACACATTGTACTCATCGATTATCTAAATCGTTCAATGGGAAGTACATTGATTATACCTACTCATTTAATCGATAGATATATTATTATAAATTATGGTAAATACGTAGTAGCCTCTGTTCTTATTTTTCCTATTTCAGGTGTAAAATAAAATTTTCTGGTCAAATTGTGGATATGATATTATATTGACTTAACTACTTTTATACCTACTCTATTATATTATATAGCTTTAAAACATACAGACATACTCATAAGTAAACGAATATAACAAACTGGCAAAATAAATATTAATTATGATGCAAAATAAGACATTCAAATTACAAACTTTAAAACCCGTACGAATCTTAAGAAAAATGTGAAATTTAGTCTACCCAAACTCTTCACACACCGGAAGGTGATTCAGCAAACTTCGTAATTATATTAATGATAATATCTCCACTATTCAACGTGGACTGCAGTTTAATTTCCATTCTCCAATATTTCATTTACATAATTCTTTTATGTCTCAACAGATCTTATATCACAACAATGTCTAGACTTCAAGTTGTCTATAACGAATCGATGTTCGGTGAGTCGCTCGCTCACCTTATAATCCAATTTATGTCCAGATAATAATATTAACCTTATCGCTGATTATGATTTCGAGGAAACTATGATAGAGTAATAATCGATAGTTAATGGATACTTCATTGTTTATAGAATTAAATAAAGAAATAAAAAAAAACATGTGTTTTTTGTAATCTGTATTCCTTTCATTATACTTAGATAAATCATTAGTTTAGCATCTGCATTGTACCAATAAATAAAATTACGTCATTAGTTTAAGTGCTAATTGATTTCGTTTTATGGAGATGTCTAGATATTTTACAATCGTTATTACAAGATATAGTTCTGTGATTACAAGCCATAATTTGTCCGCATAATTGATTTTAATCAGTGGTTCACTGATCTGCTATTATAGATTTTGAAATTACTCAGTTCACATTTACAAGAATAATTTAATACTTATATCAATAGATACGAAATTAATTTTATATAAACCCTTATCCTGAAGTATTGATAACAATCACTCATAAATATAGTGTCCAGGCAAACAAATGACTAATACTAGGGTGAGACGAGTTCGTGAAATTATCTCGACCACTTAGATTTTGGCGGCAAGCCAATATAGTATTTCTCCGAATGAGTTGCTAAAAGGCAAGTGTAAACTGGCCGTGTTTGTGTACACTTGGCTTTATGGACTGGGTTTGGACGTCATTCCGAAACACTAGAATACGTTAGGTATATAGGTACTATATAGTGGCGCTTATATTAAATGCTTTTACTAATTGGGTGTAATCCTACTACATAATTTTGGAAGCGTTCAAAAGTTTGTGACGAGTGACTGATGGATGCATGTTTGTTGTATTTAATTTTTCATGCAAAAACAGCTGTTTGGTTCTGGTACAGAGGTATAGTCTGGATTCTAGTATATACTTCTACATGTATTCCACGCGAGTGGTGCCACGGGTACCAGCTAGTACTAAAATAAATCAGAAGATATTATTATACAGTTTCACATAAGGATGAACTACTGACCTACTACTTTTATGCGCAAATCATCATGAAAACACGAGGAAAATGTTTATAACATTAATAAACCAGTCAAAACCAACCCATTCCCTGTTACGCCATTACCGCAGCGTATAAAAACTTGATAAAAACACTCATATCCTAAATACAGATACAACAAACTTAATTGACATAAACCACAGATTAAATCTAAAACGAAAAGCTCCAGTTTTCTCTATATAAAAGCATAGCCATTAATACACGTCTCGTTTGCTTACATACGGCCCACGCATTCTTAGTAACACTGGTTTCTCCCAAACACTGATTATATTTGCGGAAGCTTTGATCGCAAAAACCGTGCTGACAAGGTAGATTTTATTTTTGTACTATGTGTGGAATGAATCGTATTACACTATATTTTATCTAAGTGTTCTCTAATGTATACAAATGGATAGATTTTGTTTATTTGTAGAGGTATATCGGAAACGGTAAAACATGTCGTGTGGATAGTGCTTTAATTTTATGAATTTCGCAAGTGAAGTATCGCAAATACATATATTTTTATCAAACATGTGTTTCTGACTAATATGAAGTCATTGTCCTTAATATCACATTGTGTTACTGATATAATGTTTTAAGTATTACAAGGTAATTAAAATGGGTTCAGTAATCCAAATTTACAATCGTTATATTAGTTTTACAAGTGGATAAAACCGTTCTACAACTTACAAAGTTGTAGAACAACACTACTTGTCTTACAACCTGTCTTAGCAATTCATAGAACAAGTAGTTAATCTTAACACGATACTAACTTTAAAGTCCGTCAGTCAGCACTTAGAGAAAATAAACATTCGCTTGTCAAAGTGAGATCAAAGGCTGGTAAGTGACGATACGCTATTTTGTTTACGAGTCGCTTGTGAGTCGTGATTCAATGACCTCTTGGCGGCAAACTGTTCAATGTACACTTGATTTATGCAAGTCTATTAATTGATATGATATAAACAGATCATAGACGCGTCAGCTATATTCTGAGCGTGTTTCGGTAATTGACGACGATGCTAAAATATATAAGCGTGCGATGAGCAATGAGTTTTGCACTAAAATACTCGATATTGTAAGCTAGTTTTTCATGGCTTCGCTCACGTGAGCTTTACGCTTTAGCATTTTAATTATCAATCGAACAGCGTTGTTTCAATTAAAATCAGTTCAGTAGTTTAAAATATAGAGTTCAATATATTATACATATAGAGTGCATATGCAGCAAGCACTCTACATACAATATAGGTACTTACAGGGCGTACTTGTACTTTGTAGGTATAAAATAAGTAAAATTATCTTTCTTCCCGCGCACTACAGACATCTGGAACAAACTCCCTCATGCGGCTTTTCCAAACGGCTATGAACTGGGGACCTTCAAGAAGAGAGCATATTCCTACCTGAAAGGCCGGTAACATACTCACAATGTCTCTAGCACTGTGGGTACATATGGGCGACGTGGAGCACTTACCACCAGGTGACGCGTCTGCTCTGTTGCCTCCTATGGCATAATATAAAAAAAAAGAAAAAAAATTCAACATCAATTTAGTACCTAGTCTATATATATAAAACTCAAAGGTGACTGATATAGTGATCTATCAACGCACAGCCCAAACCACTGGAGATCGGGCTGAAATTTGGCATGCAGTCAGATGTTAGGACGAAGGCGTCCCCTAAGAAAGGATTTTGATCAATTCTACCCCCAAGGGGATGAAATAGGGGATGAAAATTTGTGTCATGTTTATTTATCTTTTCCACGCAGGCGAAGCTGCGGGCAACAGCTAGTCTTATATATTTGTACATAGAGCCAATATTAAGTGTGTAAATAATACACAATATATATTATTATTTACTAGTCAATTTCCTTTGATATTATTTGATAGTAACGTGCTGTTTCCTGTGATAAGATGTCTAATTATAATTATATCATAATAATTATAATTGTACAATCTGTATCAGGTGTTTGATAAATATGACGTACATTGTTGTTTGAGAAACTGTTTATAAAACCACAATCATTCCTTACTTGTTTGTATAATAATTCATTAAAGTAATTACTGTGCTTCGTTGATTTTGAAAATAATTGAATTTGTTTATGTAAACAATGTCATAAATTAAATTACAAAGTAAGTAAGTACCTACATTAATTATTCAAATATGGTCGTTTTATTGTTTCATTTTGCTAAAAATGAAATATAATATTATCATAGCTAAGATTGCCAAACGGTTATCGAAATTCGAAATTCAGTAAAATAATTGAAAAAGTAGGTTCAATAAGTTCTACACAAAACATTTTTATGACGTTTAAAATATTTATGACGATGCTGTTACAGTCTGTAGCGAACACTACTTAACATAATTTAAAAAAAAATTTAACCGTAACACGGAACATGTCTGTTTAAATAAAGACCAATGCCACCGATTGACGACAAATTTAAAAAAAAATTGAGACAGCATGGCGCGCAACCTCAGTTCAATATAACTCAAGTATATTTATTATAAGACGAGTACCGACCTATGACGCAAATCGTTCCTGGATTTGTGCTCGTAAATCCATCTTCATTCTTATTGCCGGGAAATTGGGCCGCCTTCATGGAAATTTGGTTAACATTGTGTTATATTACGCATGTTATTTATAAACAAATAAATGAGAGCCGTTATTGTACACTTGTTTTTGTTTATTTTGGACTTGTTTCTGCGGATTGGACCTATTTTGCAGGACTAAAGTTTACATATACGTAATAATATAAATCTGAAACGTTTGTCTGTTTGTATGCGCTCATCTCAGGAACTAGAGGACCAATTCCAAAACTATTGAGTGCTTTCTCGTATGCTCTCTGGCTATATTTCTTCTAGCGAAGCCAGGGCGGACCGCTAGTATTTCTTACAAATTTTTAACATCCAAATCTTTAGTTTAGTTACTGTGCGATTGTGCATACCTAAGAGTGCGATTGTGTAATAACTAATCGTTTTCTAATTTTTTTTTGCAGAAGGAGAGAAAGAACATTGTGTAAGAGACGTCTATTCGTGAACTTCCTGAAACAACTTATAGCATAAAGCATAAAAATAATATTAAAGGTTTTAAGAATTTCATTAAATCAATTATTGCAAGTATGCAAAAAAACAACATCGAGCTGAATACGGAAGAAATATCGAGCTACAAGTTTTTCAAAATATAAAAGGGTCGAAATTCCTTTCATATTTTATATGCTACCTATGTATTTTAGCAATGTTTGTTTTCATCGATGTTTAAAAAAAGATTTAATTTCTCATCAAATTAAATAATAGATACTTTCATGAAGGTATCATTATTCATTGTCATCTAGTGATTGTATCTATTCTAAAATAAATATTTTGTCTATATTTTATATTGCGATTCACATATCTATATATATAAAACTCAAAGGTGACTGATATAGTGATCTATCAACGCACAGCCCAAACCACTGGACGTATCGGGCTGAAATTTGGTATGCAGGTAGATGTTAGGACGTAGGCATCCGCTAAGAAAGGATTTCCCGAAATTCTTGCGGGAAAGGAAAACCAGGGATGCACGTACAAAGTCGTGGGCGGAAGCTAGTTATAATATAAATATATAAAAGGTACTCTAAGGTACTATAGTCATTACGAAGCCGGTAGTTTCAGCTATTTTCAAATTTCATTTTTCCTACGTCAGTGTGATATTTGTTACTTACTCCTTAGGTATCTATAGATTATAATACTATTTAACTAATTAATTATTTAAAAGTTATGTATAATTATAGGATGAAAAATAAAATGTTATTGTATTGTACTTTGGGAATGCCCAGAATTAAAGGAAAACACCAATGTGATAACAGTACGACCTTGTTACAATTTGCATTTACACATGGCTACAATAAAAACAATAATAAGTATTCCTCTTATAGATTTTACAATAACAAATAATAATAAACACGAAAATATGCAGTCATTTTAAAATAAAAATGTAAAATAATGTAAATTTTTTGGTATGCCATGCATTTTTAATCGTTAACTCAATAAAATAAAGCTTGAAAACAACGATTTAGAAACATCTATTTAATTATGTCGTTAATCCATTTAATTTTACATTTATTTTTATAATCTTTTTTCATACCTAATAAAAAGTTATAATTTATAATCTCTTAAACTCCCTGGCTGAGTTTATTTCGAATTCGTGGAATCAAAACGAATCCAGTGCAAGTCAAATAAAATTTTAAATTAGTTGGAAACATGTTGGAAAACTGACCGAGGACAGTGACACGCCCACTGTTCAAAAATAGAACGTCAATCTCGGCTACAGATTCATAAAATGGACGCACGAGACTCGTCTGTAGTCTGTGGTTCACCTTTGACATTCATAATTTATTTCTCCATTTGCGCGGCAAAATTAATTCACCTGACATTTAGCAAACATTTATGCACTCCGTTGCGACTCAATTTAACTTTGAGCTTATGCGCTTTATTTATTTTGCCGGAATTACAATCACTTTCAATTTATTTGCGTTTCCTATAGTGACAAAAAACATATTGTTATGGTTTAATTTAAGTGATTCAATTTATTAATATCCGCCACCGGAAATAGGTTTATAAATGTAAAACATTTAAGGGTCTGAATTTCTTTTTAAAATTTCGTATAAGTAATGTATTCTTTCTCCTATATTATATCACCGGAGTCCGGTCATGATATTATTCAATCATATGAAGGATAACAACATTTAAATTTTGTAAATCAGGGTTCAAATCATGCAATAAGCAATTGAATCACCATATCCTCTTACAATAAACAAACGTAGCACAAGCTAATAAATATGTAATGCTGTTTTAAAAATAAAATTTCCCAGTAATTTATTAGCATAAACAAATAAATTGTTCAGTCATGTGGTTATGGTTAACGGTTACATAAGCGGTGTCACAACGGGACTCGCTCGCATTGAAATTTATATCCTTTTAGGGTAATGAACCAATGTATTTGTGTCCTAAGCAGTTCCTCGGGTTGCAGGCGTTTATGTTTATGAGATGAATAATCTGTCAGTATCAAGAGTATTAGTTAGGCAATGATAAGAGCGTCTTGGAGTATATCTATCGTATTTTTAATATTATGTGGTATGGCAAAAGTCCTAGGTTAGATGTCTCTACTATCTCTAGTAGAAACAAGCAAAAAGCTTTCCCTAAAAACAGTAAAACTAACAAAAGAGATCATGGTAAATGATTTAAATTGCAGCCGCCCCTTAAGTCATTAAGTATAAACTTTAATTCACAGTAGAAGCTTGTAAGTTTGTTTTAAAATGATATCAGAATGTTGAACGATAATAATAAATATTTGGGGACAATTTTCACACACGGCACGATCTGATGCCATGCTAAGCTTTCGCTTGTGTTATGGAAACCAGATGGCTGATAAACATACATATATAATTTTAAATCAATACTTACTTAGATAGATAATTAACACCCAGACACAGAGCAAACATATATGTTCATCACACAAATATTTGCCCCGGGTGGGAATCGAACCTACGACCAGTGGCTTGGAAGGCAGGGCCACTACCAACCAAGCCAACCGGTCAGTCGTTATAATAATTCTGAACAACGTGTAAGTAGATAACAATTCTTTCGTTTCACTATAAAGACATGATTTTTGACCAATTCCTATTTCACTGCACACCAACTGAACATTTAAAAAATAAACGTTACGAGAAAAATACAATGCCATAAAATATGTCTTAATCAACTATGTCAAACAGTAGCGTATTGTGAAGATAATCGTCTTTTCCTAACCGAAGCCTTCATAAGAGGAAGTCCCTTATGTAACTTCAAGTAAACAGATGATACCACGTTTTGCATGTCACAGTTTAAAGCACGTGGACATAATTAACTGATACATGTAGGTACGCTAAAATGAATAGACACGTGCTAATATTATGCAAATGACTAGTGTTTTAGTGGCGTAAATTGTTAGGATTTGAATTGATTTTGAATTTGTAATTGCGTAAGTGTGCAAAAATTTTGATAGTAACAATTACTAATACTCTAATCGGTGAAGACGAATACCGATATTTTATTGACTTTGCAGGCTACAAAAATGTATAATCGACAATAAAAATCATAAACTCCTATCTAAAACCAATCACAATTACCAATGAATTTTAATTTCATTTCTTTGTCCGTTCTTTTAATATAATTATAATTTACAGATAAATTTATATTCTATAATCTATATGTATCATAAATTATTCATCGATTTCCGCTTAACCATAAACAATAGCTACGGAAGATACACACGGTAGAAATATTACGCTACTGTTTTTCGTTCGTTTGGTTTATTATTATATGTATTATGACATTCAAATAGATATATTTGCTATTCCCAGACTGGGGTCAATGTAACATTTATATTATTAACTCAGGCCCCGGAACCACAGACACAATAGAAAATCTATTGTGTCGTGGACCGATCGGGCCGTTCGGGGCTCAATGGGTTATCAAATATTGATGTACCTACCTATATAAAATATCTTTCTTTCTAATTGTCTTTATTTCTCAAACCAATAAAGCAATAAGGAATTTCAAAAAATGTTTCGGAAATTGTTGCATTATGAAACAAACTTTCGATACCTTTATAGTTTTAATTTTTAGCATGCAATGCACATCATTGCATCCCAGATGTATATATCTTTAAATGTATTCAAATCATTAAACGTACATGCTCTAGTGATTTGTATTTCAATAGTGCGAAAAAAAAATAGTTCTAACAAAGCCATTGGCTTTTATTATTCATCTTCAACTTCAAGTTATTCGTCTCACGCGTGAATGTCCCCAGAATACTAAACAAGAAACTATTATGACTCTAAGGAAGAAATCCTGGAATTTGAGTTCCCGTTTCTATGCCTAATGTGTTGTTCGTAGCTAATTTTAGATTTTCATATTTGATAATGAAAAATATGCCCGAAACAGAAAGCTTATTTTGTGGTGCATCAAAAGCTGTAAGTATTAAGTACCTATAGTTTTATTTCCTGTATTATTTTCTAGAGATCTTTTAGTTGGATTGTGTTAAATGGAAAATGTCGTCAACATAGTGAATTGTCTGTCTCAATTATGTATTACGGGATTGTCTACGACGTATCCTCTCCATTGTACTGATAATATTAATTATGAGGACGTCTAACATCTGTCCCTATGTACCATCTTACAGTGGCGCCTGTTTATGATGTAATCCATTAGAATGTGCTTACAATGTGTTCCAACTCTGTCTTCATCTTGTTAGAAGGCGGAAGCTATCACGAGGCGGATCACAAGACAATTTTTTCAACACCTGCCTTGGCTCTGAACAATTAGCTGTCAATACGCCTTAGTCCATTACAATAAAGTCCATAATACCACGCTATTCCTGTCTGTTATTGTTCAGAAGTATTTTTACAAACGAGTCACGTGGTGATAAACAATTGATACGTGTGTTACAGAAATTGCACTTTGTTTGATGGAGATAAAAGTGCTTTTAATGTGTCTACAAGAGATGATTGCGATGTCTTACAATTTACAAATCTGTGCCAAGTTTGTGACAAAATATGTCAATATTTTTGACATGTTCCGCGAATTCCGTTACGACTCAGTTATTTTGTATCGGTAAGTCGCAATTGTTTTACAATTCAAGAATAGATTTTCTGTAAGGATAGAGCGTTGGTACTATTAAGTATTCTGTAATAGAGCTTTTATTTAATAAGTTAGAGCTGGAGTCAATTAAGACATCAGCTATGCCTTGATAAAAATGTCTTTTTCTTTCAAATCAACTAAATATCCTCATAGCTCCATAATATTTTATACGACAATAATATTTTACCTTATTATACAGCATCCCACAAAACGTATTTTTCAACTCTAAATACAGTGTACTGGATACAATAGTGAGCTTTATACCCGATAGAACGTGTATTCGATCGACTAATAAAAAAGCAAGTCTCAAGTCTGGCAGTGGATAGTATATCTCTTATTCATAGAGAAAATCGATCGGTGGAACCAAAGCGTAGTTCGTCTAAGTTCTACCCCGGGTTTTCCGTTCATATTCCTGTCAGAAACTGTTAAATAAGATCAATATTACAAGAGACAACTTCCTCGAATTATACAATGAAATGACAAATAATTTACGTTAAACAACTCCAGATTTACAGATTAATATCTATTTCCGCTACTTTATTCCACATTATATAACAAAGAGACATATTGTTACTAGTTATCTTATTGTTATTCACAACACGCCAGAACATGAGTTATAAATAGTTAAACAGTCCTTTTAGAGTAACGGGAAAATAAACAGTTTTTCCTGTTAAAATGTTAGCTATTGACTGTATTTTTTGGAACATTCGGCGGGCATGAATGAGGACAATACCCTCGCGTTGAAAGGAGTTTTAAAGGACGTTTTGTACTCGAAACCTAGACATTCACTGTAGCACAGGTAATATAATAATATAGAGTATAGACTGTAGTAACGTCCTTTATCAGTAATTTGTGGTAATTTAAACAGTTAGTTCAGTGTTAACGAACGCATTTAGTCTTTGATAAAATGATAATAAGGTAGTTTGTACAATTCAATGGTTTAAGTTAATTTAAATACATTTGCCTTAAAACTTGTGACGATAAATGGATATACATAGTAATTGTTATCAACATATCACACTTTTTTCTTGTGTTTACTTTATTTACATAAAAGGATATATAGTTCATTGAAAAGTAATACAGATTGAATTCTAAGACATTATAGACATTAATGCTAATAATTAATTATGATTTTTATTATATGTCCTTGATTTTACCGTCTGAAAAGTATTCGTAACGTCCGGTTGAATATATTTTAATTCGTAATTGTAGGTATGTAATTTTTATCTACTAATGCTTTTAAATACTTAAATTGAGTAATTTGCTGTCGAGTGTATTTTTGCTATAATTAAGGATTTAGAACAGGTACATAATATAGATATTGTTATGTGAACAAAATAATAAATTATCGAATTAAAGTGTTACAACGTTTTATTTTTTTACATAAACTTATTTATTCTCACATGTAATACGCAATAAACAATAAACTGCGATTTAAGGCAATTACATGGTTCAACGACCTTAATGATTCTGTCACTATATTTGAATTTGTTTTTTTAACCGCCCTCTATAATATACATCATTGTTGAAGTAAAAGTGACCAAAGATTATGGAATTGTAAAATGTATCGTATTGTATCGTAATGTGTTAGTGGTTTCTACCTAATTTATGTTTTCTCTGAGAGGCAGTAACATATTACATTTATGAATAGTAAATATTGTGTACTATGTATGTTGTAAATGTAATGTAGGAAGACTCATCTTTCAAAATTAACCGTTATAAGCAAAGTCTCTACCACATGACCCATTCTGGAGATCTTAAGATGACTAAGCAAGTAATTATAAGTTCTAGAGTGGGGAACAGTTAAGAAAACACCGATTTAGAAATTAATTTTATTCAAAACGGACTCTACTATATTCTGGAGACCTGATGATGGCTAGGGTGGAGAACATCTCACCTACAGAGATATAAAAGATGGAGTACATTATTTGACGTAATTCTATAGAACGGCCTCTACCATGTCATGGTGTATCGAATGGTAATGGTGACCAGGCAAATATATTTAGCGTTCTCTGTATATCTCTTCATACCTATATTCCTACTAATTGCATGCATGCATGAAGTTGCATGCATATATTCCTACGAATATATGCATGCAACCTACACACACCGAAAAAAATAGGGGAACGAACAAGAAATCACGTCTTTTTCGACTTGTTATGTATTTTGAAGTTAGTTAGAGGTTAATTTTTTAAATCCCTTACGTCTTTGAAATGACGATGATGAAAAAAAATGTGTTTCGATTTTTAAACATTAAATTTTTTTTTTCATTTCCACAACCGCACATCCCGTCTCAAACTGAAGTATCATCCTCATCATCTGGATGCATGGCGATCTAGTACAGTGCGATTCACCCGGCACTTTTTGCCAAGAACAACATCGTTGTGGAATGAACTTCCATCTGAGGTGTTTCCAAGCGTCTTCGACAAGGAGATGTTCAAAAAAAGGGCATATAAACATCTTAAAGGCCGGCAACACATTCGCGGTGGGCCCCTGACAACGCGAATGCTAATGGGCGGCGGGCTTCACTTTCCATCAGGTGACCCGCCTGGTCGCTTGCCCGCTTAACTATTAAAAAAGATATATTATACCCATTTAAGAGTTTGGTGCCTATTTATCGACTATTTATAGCAGCTTCAAAACAAAAATATTGTAACGTGTTTTAAACTGAGTTCATTTATTTCTACTGTTTATCTTTGAACACATTACAAAATGAATGATTTTCCTGCGACTGAAGTTACCAGAGCCATAGCTATGACTGATATGGGTCATACCTTCCGTTCAAAGAATACAGTGTTAGTTGTGTCGATATCTATGGTAATCGAATAAAATAAAATAAAAATTTTAGGATTTACCGATAGCCCATAAAAAAGAAGTAGGGTAGTGTCCTACCATACTTTTCCGGTGTGACCACCCGCCATACCGACGTGAATGCGTTGATTTAAAAAATAAGCAATTCAACCATTTGTATCAGGCTAATTTTTGCACAGGTAATCATCGTCCAGTAGCCATGTACGAAAATCGCCATGCCATACTTTTCATACAGTTCCAAATGGTCGCCATACCGCCAAAAATCAGCAATTTTTTTTGCTAAACGATTTGTACCACCTTAAATTTTATTAAAGTGAAACTTTTATTACATCGTCTCAAACTTTTTGGTCTGTGTAGCGCATGTCGCGTGTATCGCGGCTGCCGAGTAGGTATACCTACTCGGCAGCCGACCGTCACGCGACATGCGCTACACAAAGCAGTGTTCGGAACCGTTCGAACAGTTTCACTTTTACCGTGGTTTCATAAAACCACACAACATTTATTTTCAACAGCTCCTGAATGATCATAAACAGAAGTGTGATAATGCCATACCTATGGGAGGAGGCGAATTTGTATAATAAAGTTTTTCATTGTAAGATTTTATTCGGATTGTGAACGGTTTGTAGCAGTATGGCACAAATTTTTAACCGACTAATACTTTATTAAAGTGTATTAAATAAAAATAACTACGTTAAAAAAAAAGTCGGTGCCAACAAAGTGCCAAGCACTAAGCACTTAGTATTAAGCCCCGTGCACCGACATCAAACCTATTTAATAAATAGCACATATAAATAATATGTAGTAATTAATAATATCAAATCTCTTTTATTTTTTATTTTTAACGTAGTTATTTTTTCCTCTATTAAAAGTAAGGCAAATATAGTAATGGTCACATTGCGTCACATACTTTCCAAATAGATATTTGCCATAAATGCCATACTGGTACGAATCGTCAATTTTTTTTTACGTCTTGGCTTAAATTTTACAATCGTCCGCCCCATGTTTTTTTGTAATCTGGGATAACTTTTTGTAGGTAGAATTGTATACAAACAAACAAAATATAATGATCCCATACTATAACAAGTATTTTACGTATTGTACAGTCGTATTTTTGAAACGTGTCGAATAAATAAGTTTTTTAAGCACTTTTCCCCCTACTAGAAGTATGGCAAATATAATAATGGACACATTTTATCTAATACTTTCCAAAAATCCAAATGCAATACTGGTATAAATCGTTTAGCGAAAAAAAAAACATTCTGATTTTCGGCGGTATGGCGACCATTTGGAACTGTCTGAAAAGTATGGCATGGCGATTTTCGTTCGATTTTCGATTGCGATTTTCGATATTCACTACTGGACGATGATTACCTGTGCAAAAATTAGCCTGGTACAAATGGTTAATTTTTTTTTAAATCAAGGCATTCACGTCGGTATTGTGGTCTCTAAATCACACCGGAAAAGTATGGCATGACACTACCGCCTACTTCTTTTTTATGGGCTATCGGTAAATCCTAAAACTAATGTGTTACAAATCGTTTGACTTCCGTAATTTATCCGATGAGTTCGACTTAAGCCCATGCGACTAGTCTGCCGGTACCACTGTTCTGACCATCATTTTTCTTTTTGTCATTGCGTACTAAGACCACTGTAGAACCGCCATCCTGTTACAAATGACCCAAAATTTTGTGTCAGTATCTCCCGGCTTTGGATTGTTTTGGACCCTAGAACAGCAATTAATCTTTTTTTAAAAATATTCAAGGCACAGGGAAAGTCTGGTTACTGTTTTATAGGTATGTGTTTTCTGATAATATTTTACTGTCAAAAATTATCAACACTGGATATTATTCAATGACGCCTTTCAAAAACAAAACTAATTTACAAACAGATTTTTATATCTTTACATACCTATTTTTAACTTTCATTTCATGAACTGCTCATGTAAATACCCATTACAATCTGGTTTAATTTAACAAAACATTTAATTCGGTGAATTTTAGCGTTATTTTGCAAAAAAAACCGCACGTACAGTCCCCCGTCCGAGTCGAACTGACACCGTCAAATTTCGTCGAAAATATGCAATAGAGGTGAGGTTTTATGTGGGTTTTATTATAAATTCGAGTTTTTTCTTGATAATTTAACGATAATAATGAAAATTGAAAAAACAATCAATACAAATTGTTACAAATATCATAACATATTTTTTGGTATAAATTTCATGTATAAATATGTAGCCGTTTTCCTAACAAAATGCGTTTTATGTTCAAAAAGGGGTTGATTTGTATGTATTTTTTTTATGTTTAGGCCGTTCTAAAATGAAAAGTAAACAATACACTTTGTTAATTATATCCTTGAGTATCACATATATTTTTTTTAACACAATCGTACCAACAGTTTCCTCAACAAAATTCAATATGTATAAGGTGTTTTTCGGTTTTGACCATAGTAATCCCCTTAAATACTAATTATCATGTTATCGCTATGTTTGGTCAATCGATTCCAAGACAAATACTTAACCGTATTTGGTCGTGCTGCAGCTGTAAGTACCTATTCGTTAATTGTATGATCATTACCAAATATGGCTTCAGCCCATGATGAACTTCAAATAACTGTATATTATTAATTTTAAGTATAATTATTGCTCATTGGAAATTATATTAATTTGTCACTTCTTAATAATAAAAGATAAAATATCAAGGAGAAATCACAATGCTGAAAAGGGACAAATCATAAACGCTTTCACTCTAATTGAATATGACTTTATAATAATAATTTATACAGGAAAAAAGTTAAAAAAAGGATTGAATGTGATCTCTTGTTTATTCAGAAGTATTAAGAGATATCATGTTAATCCTGGCGTTTAAAATAAAACATTGTTTTCCTGTTATGCCTTGTATTTCGCCCAGACTTTAATGTGATTTTCACGTGTCGCTAAATTACGAAACGCTTCCAGGAAAACAACGCGCAGGATATATAAAAAGCTCTACATTCAGAAACATTTACGTTGATAATTACAAATTACAATTGTATTAAAACCTATTTTTCTACAGGAAAATGTCTAGTATGCAGAAATGGATATTATCTCTAGCAAGTCTCCGATCTTCTTATTATGACCTGTTGTTCCTTGGCGACCAGTTGGCTCCACATTGGCTAGACATACATATTACCATATACATAGTTCAGCCTTAGGTTTAATATTTTTCCAGCACAAACCACGCCATATACAGATACGTCGTAATAAAATACTGAGTCACATGATCGGTTTCAAGAACATTGACTGAGGAAATATGGGTTTCCGTCTACCATTTATGTTATTGAGGCGTACTCGAATTGTGAGTACTTTTAACTGCCCAAACAATCTATAAAGCTATAGACTAATATTATAAAGAGGAAAGGTTTGTAATTATGTATGTATGTATGTATGTATGGTTTTCACGCATAAACTACTGGACCGATTTCAAAAATTCTTTCACCATTAGAAAGCTTCACTGAGCAACATAGGCTAGGTTTTATCCCGGAAATCCCACGAGAACGGGAGCTATGCGGGTTTTTCTTTGAAAACGCGGGCGAGGCCGCAGGCGGAAAGCTAGTATACTATACATATAGTAACATAATAACCTACGTCAGAGACTAAAATATATCTAATCTTATTCCTGAATGAATAGTTCGTACCAGGAGTAATTTCATATCTTTTTAATTAATGTTTTATGTAAATAAAGTTAGAGTGTATGTTTTTACTGATAAAACAGCCTTCTATTTTGTGACCTACATACTGGTAACATTTTCATAGAACATGAATGGCGTAGAGCATGGTAGAACGGTAGCATTCAATGTTTAAATAAATATTGAAAGAGATTTTTTTATGA
>CAJQZN010010384.1:0-12221 GCA_907164685.1 Colias eurytheme | reverse complement strand
TGTACAATAAATTATAGCTTTATTACCTTGCTGTTGGTACGTAATTCCGTTTACATTGATTATTATTTTTAATAGAGTTTTCTGTACAACTTCGATTATCAATTCATTAAACAGCATTGAATTGTTGGTAGAGGTTTTTCCTCTACCTAGGTATTATTTCCCCCTAAGTAGTTTTATTTAAACATTTCCTTTTAAATTAGCTTTAGGTATTTAGGTAGGTATTAGCTTAACCATAAGATTTTGACCATGAAAATAAATCATCTATTGGTAGGTACGTAGAAAATTAAATTCATAGATACCTACCTACTATAGGAAAGGCCTAACATAAAAAAGTTTTTATTATATAAATATTCATTGATAAACTGAATATAATATAATGAACTAATAAAATCCGTAGGTACCTACATTACCTAAATTAAAAAAAATCAATAGCTGTACCTAACCACATTAAGAGTAGAGATTTGTGTAGGTACCTATTTTATAAAAGAGGGCTAAACAAATGACTACCTACCTATAGGTAGGTAAGAGTTTCATAAAAACGACTTTGTCTATCTCTTTACATTAAATAACATCAGTTGATAAAAAGTAAAAACCTTGTAATAGCTCTACATTTAATTAATTCTAAAAAGCAAGTTTATTTTATACGAAAAGTTCAAATGTAGATTGGTTTTAATACTCTACAGTCAACATATTTTAGACTCTACTTGCCTAATAAAAATATTATTTATTTAAATAATAATTCTTAATAAGCTTAATTAATCTAGATTGAATAAAATACTAAATAACTAAGAAGAACTAGAAGCTAAAATTCCTACCTAGAGAAGGTATTTTTTTAAAGATGACTTAAAAAAATACAGATAAATAATATTTACTAATAATAACTACCTATAGAAAAAGTTGCAGTTGGCTCTACAAAATTAAAACTCTACATTTTCAAAACAATATTCAAATTTCGGTTTCAAGTAAAACTTTTACAATATCTAGATATTGTTCCTACCTACAGATGTTAAGATTTGAGAGAGCTAATAGCTTGACTTAAGATATAGCAATTAAAGAAATCTCATCAATTACTATTTTTAAAAATAAATTAAAAACATACTTAACTAATTTCGATAGCTGATTAATGTGCTACGTCCTATATAGGTAAGTTCTAACTGCAAAAATGTTATTTCTCATAGGTATGCAGGTAGGTATGTGTAAAAGATATTGTTGTTATTTATGTGATAAATTTTCTTTAAACCGATGTAGAGCGATTATTTAATGTTGATCTTTATTAAAATACAATTATTATATGAAACGTTTTAAAAAATCCAACAGGTTTAGATGTAAAAACCTTACCTTTTGTTGTTTAGTGTAACAAGTGTGTGCTTTTTTATTTTAAAGATAATGATTGATTACTCACACTGGTTTTTAAATGTTAAACCAACAAATAATTACCAAGTTTTATAAAAAACAAGTTGTAAAATTACTCAAAGATATATCTATGCAAGAATTAATTGCAGGTCTGTCTACAACAGATTACCTATATTTATTCTGTAAAAAAGGTCCCCCCACATTTTCTAAATAAAAAATATAGCTTTTTATATGCTTTTTAAAGCTATATAAGAAAACTTACTACATCCATCGCAAACTTTCTTTAACTGCAGGTATTTAAAATGTGCTTTTTTTGCATTATACCTGTGCTTAGAAAAAACAGTTTGGCCATTATTAAAAAAAAAATCATTCCATAAATTTGAATTCAGAGCTGTTCTACACAAAACATATTATTTTGTAAGATCTTTATTCTGATAAATTGTAGACTTAAATACCTATACCTACCTACTTAGGTACCTACTAAATAAATTTAGAAATCTAGATACATACCTACACAGTCTAGAGTCTAGACATTATAGCTATCCAAAGTATGTAAGTAGGTAGCCGATAGGTACGTAAATTATCTCTTTTTTATACTTGAAAAAAATTCATATAAAAATATATAAGTATCTAGTTAAAATTGACTTAAATAGTTTTTTTTTTCAGCACTTCTTGTATACCATGTTATGTTATTAGGTTCCATCAGTATTGCTAATAAGTTCCCACCTATAAATTATTATATTTTTGTTTTATTGAATATATCGGTCATCACTGTCTTTTTCCAAAACTCTTAATTTATTATTAAAGGCACATTCCATATAAAAATCGAAGTGCTTAGATCCATACCTACTTCTAACCGTGTCTAACCGTGTAAAAGCGTTGTTTCCATTATTTTATAAGAAGTAATTATCTCAGCCTATTTTATAGAAAACAGTTATCTAAAGTAGATAAAGTTAGCTACAATACCTATACAATAATTTGTTGGATATCTGTATAATATTTATTGTCAACCGATAATTCAAAGCTTAACAAACATCTCATAAATATTAAAACACGCCAAGTTGAATTAAATACAATTACAAGTACAAATCGTATATATATTTTAATAATAATTCGACATACTAATATATTTCAATCAACGGCAATTTAGTAACTGAATATCTTATATTATAAATGCATTGTTCAATTAATTTGTGACAGAAATCATTAATATTAATTAGTTATTAATATATTTACCGACTTGGTGTAATTATAATAATTCGTGATTTCGATTCTCGGTAGAGGTTGAAGTAAATTAAACATAGAGCATACACGCCTGATCACTTATTTATCATCGATCAGTGAAACATGTACCTATTATACCTATTCACCTTTTCCATAACTAAAAAGAACATGGGATTTGTATGTATTTCATAACATTTAGAAATGTGTAGTTCCTATATCTAGTCTATAGGTACCTACTGGCTACCTACCGTGTAATCTCAAACTCAAACAAACATTTATTTATTCAATTAGACTTCTTCTAGAAGCACTTTTGAAAAATCCTTGTGATGATTAAGCTTTCTTATAGTATACCTACCATAAGAAAGCTTATGGTAGGTATACCATACCGTAGCGCAACTTACCAGTTGCGCTATACGTTAATTCAAATCTCCGAAAATAAAGAAGTTAGTTAGTAAAGTTAGTAACAAATAAAATAAATAAATAAATTATTTGTATAAAATAATGGGCTATTTATTATGACAAATAATCTTTTAGAATGTTTTGCAATATTTACTTACCTATAGGTATTATGTTGGTGTCACGCAGCACGAACTGCCTTTGCTCTACCTATAATAAACTACCTACTTACATATTAGAAAGAATTATATTTTTATATGATATTCAATCCTTTTATATTTTAACAGGTCATTTCAAATTAAGATTTTAGATACTACATAAATCAGAACAACTTATTGATATTTATTATCTATTTATTGTAAGTATGAGATTGAAGTGTTAAAACTTCTCTTCTAAACTGCTAGCGACATCTAGCGGAAAATGGTGGAAACAGATTTCAAAACTGTATGATAATGTTTTGTTAAAATTTATCCATCTATGATTCTCTAAACATTATAGACACCAAAAATTTGTAAGAAATTTTGAACGTATGGATTTTTTAAATTATTATTTTTAAATTATGTTTGTTAATCTTTCACACATGGATCTTTCATAATATCTAAAGTATTTAGATATTATCAAATTCTGATTAATCTGAGAGTGATATTGCTTATGTGGGTACTAGAAAAAACACTTTAGTTGAGAATGCTTATTAATTACTTATAGTATATTATATTATGTATATAAAATGCTTGTTTATTCCAGTGGTTTAATTTGCGGATGAAACCGCGTGGCCCAGCTAGTACCTACACGATAAATTACTAATTAGCAAATAGCCATGTAAAAATTCGAACTACGAATTATCATAACACTTTTATTTTCTTTATATTTGTACTAAGAAGAAAAGTCTATCTACAAGACACTTATCTATGTAGGTACTTAATTAATTTATAGTCTGATTGAATTCAAATCAAACCACCTTTCGATATTATTCCACAGACTAAAGATAACATAGACCAGCAGTCTATGGTATTATGTCATGGCTATAATATTAATTCATTGACTTCTTATTTTTGTCTTATGGCCTTTCCGATTCTAATAGAGATTTATTTTGTCGATGTTCAGTGTTAAATGCATGTACCTACAAGGTATGTACAGATCAAGATTGATATTTTATTTCAAATACTAGAATTAAAATTCAAACCAATATTCGACATTATTCCATAAACAAATTAATATTGTTATACTTAGATAGTTATTCGTCTTTTCTGGGTTGTCCGGTAGAGATCTCTGCCATCGATATTGCCGGCTTCTATACATTATTGTTAAATACATATATGTATAGTTAAGTTTTTAAAATGTGTCTCAAATTTCTTTATTATTCATTCATTTTTACAATAAATAATTATTCATTCATTTAAAGGCATTACAATACACCAGCAGGCATGACACAGGTAAATAAGTCATGGCTTTGCAATTTAATACCTACTAGAATCAATACTGATACATTTCGATGTCATAGACATACCATAGACAATATAGACCAGCAGTCTATGGTATTACGTCTATACCACCGATAGCGGAACGAATTACGGACCCTGATTATCGCGCCTGCGCCAGGGGCGGGGCGAGCGTGACTACGTCTGAATATCTCGGTGTTAAGTAGGGGACTTGATACATTTTATCGTAACCATCCACACGTAAAATGAGCAAATTGAAGGATAATTTTGATCTAATATTATGTTAAAAAACAAGTTAACATCCGTTTGCAAACGTTGATGTGCGGCGCACTTGCTTACCACTAGGCGGTATGTCGGCTGACGGCTCGTTTGCCTTCCAATAACATAAAATTGTTTGGTATGGCATTACATAATAATGTAAAAAATAAGCTGGTGTAAATATATTTGCCAGTACATTTTGTATCTTGCATAAGGACCATTCCATAAAAAACATGACTTTTTTCTAGTAATGTTATAAACGCGACAGATTATAAGAATGAATACCTACATTTATGGATATTTGTATGTCCTGCAAAAACAGCTGATCAGATTTGTATTAATTTGGTGCAGAGATATAGATAGCTTACATGATTACATCAATATAGCAATAGATTTGACTAATCAAGCCCCCGTACATATTTTAAAGCAGTAATTTTTCCATTAGGTAGGTATGGGAAAATGACAGCGCTACATAACTCATCTAGCGGCATCCTTTTTCCACACTGGAAATAATACTGCTATAAAACAAAATGGTAACCCGCAGTGATAGATGTATCGAATCCCCAAACCCTACTATCGCGATATCATTATCTGCTTACTGCATTTGCCTAAGCCTACACTTTACGTTCGCGTCGATCGCAACACTGTGTTTGTTTTAACAGCCCATAATGCGATGAGGCAAAGGTTATAGATTCGTTCTACTTCAATGAAATAACGAAGATATTTCAATTTCAAAATTTAATTTTAAATTTTTCGATTTTCGTTCTTTTTTAATTCTTCTTGTCAATATGATTGAATTTGCGGTAAAATAAAATTTTGTTTTGAACCGTTTGATTGTACATACATGCCTAAATTATCCTACTGTTTAAAAAAAATTAAACATGTTCTCATTTTTTGTGCATTTTACTTTACCTGAATAAAATTTCAATAATCCAAGTAAAAAGGCATTTCTAACTAATTAAAAATAAATAACCCGTTTAAAATACCATAAAGCACCGTTACGAACAGTTAAAAAATTAATACTTATTTTTTAATAGTCTACCGTTAGTTATTACTGTCACAATAGAGCCAAACCCTTTGCCTTGTTTATAAAAACAAAACCACAATACAGATTACCACAATCCTGTAAGATTAAAAAACAAATGTCATTAAAAAATTTAATCTGTGGCGGCGTTTTACTGGCGACTTAGCGCCTTTACGGATTTTTTTCGCGCCTTTTGTCAAGAGCTTAGATTAAAAAAAAAAGCATTTATGGACAATGGAAACCAACTTATTAAATTACATATTTCATTCGATTTTTCATTTAGGGTACGTATTATGTAGTTAAGTAGGTGTTAAAAATAATATAAAGCGGTTTAAAAAAAATCTAATTAATTAACAATTATTAATTACCTACACGTTTTAGTGATAAAAATTTGGAAATTAATTCAGCACAACGACTACATCAATTTATACTCTTTTTAAAGCTGACTATTCACTTTGTAAGTCATAACTTCCTAAGGCTTTGAGAAAGGCTCGATTTACATGCCTACCACATATTAATGGAGTTCAAAACATAAATTAAACGGTTTAAATTGAACCATTTAATGGGTCGTGCCGTATCGCTTCACTTGGGACTGATTGCTGTTCTATAGTGATGTACTAACTCGATATCGATGAAATATTAGTGGGTAGTAAATTAACTAACTTTATTATTAAAACATTTTTAACCTAACTCTGCAAGAACTAACTTAATACTTTTTTACGATTCTTAGGTCTTAAAAGAACTGATTAAAATAAATTATATTCTAATTGAAATACAAGGCTGATACATTCATACTTACCTATAATGACATCGTTTATATTCATTACATCAACATATAGTACCTAGGTACTTGAAACTAAAACACAAAATCTATTAAGCAAAATGATATGTATGAACTCTTGCAAGAAGAAACCGACTAAATCTTATAAGACAAAGATGCATAGGTTATCTTATAAGAATGAACGAACAAATTACAATTTTATTGATATATCCGGCCACCATTAGCTAAAAACAATAAATACGAGTCGCAAAAATTTACCTTACCTTATTATATTTCCGGAAATGCGTACACTTCCTTGTCTTATAAGAATGTATAACAATTTTATCGATAAATCCGGCCACCCCTAGTGAAATCAATAACAAAGTGTCGCAAAACAATGGTCGCGCGGTGTGTGGGCGACGCGGGCGGTCCACATTAGCGTCACCCAATCGTTGATCGAATGTAATCTTTATCGATATGTAGACAACACTATTGTTAGCCAATCGGATTTGGCGTCATTAGGCTTAATTATTTATATTCTTATGGCGGAAACCGTATTGAGAATTTTTACACTTGAATTATTAAAAAATTGCTTCTAAATCGTCGTAATTGTGAAAAAGAAATGGAAATTATATTACCTACCTACCTAAGCACATAAGCCTTAGATACATGTTATCTACTTTTGTTTTTGTGATTAAGCAATTTCAACAAAAATGAGCCTGATTTAACTCTGTAGGTACGTGGAAACAATATCTATATTAATTAGGTACCTATATAAAAATGTTCATATAAAAAAGTAGTGAATCACTTGTAGGGTAATAAAATAAAAGCCCTTTTTCGTGACACCGTTTGTTAGCGTAATTACCCTTAGCTTGATGCTATCAGTGTTTGAGCTATTTATTTACATCTTGGATCATGCTAAAAAGTGTGTAATGTAAAGTGTATTTTTTGTTTGGTATTTTACTATGCTTTTTATATTTAAATGGTTATTTAAATTAAACGAATTTATTTCAGAACACTTTTGAATCGTTATAGGTAGGTACCTAGGTACCTAATAGGCATATAGAAATGATTTACCGCCGGTTCGGAAAACCAATAGATAAATAGGTACATCACTAACTATTTGCACTGACAAATGACAATATGGTTACAATATAATGAATGGTAATCCTACAATGTTTATCTTCTTCTCTCTTATACCTACCTACCCACCTATCCACTACCATATTATGCCTAGGTACTTATGTATTTTACAAAATTTACCAACTTAGAAATAAAATATTTACCAAAATCGACTCTCTACTAATATGGCCGGTTCCCTTGCTAAAACACTTTACCTATTTAGTAAAATGACGTCCGACTCTGGTAGATAAGTAGGTAGGTACCTACTATGTAACGCGTCATTAATTACAATTTGTATTCACCTGTTAAGCGTATAATTTTCATTAAATTTATTTAAATGCATTCATTTGATATGGGATTATAATTATATGGGAAGATTGGGGTGAGACTGTATTGCATAAGCGGTAGCGATTGTCAAGAAGTAGGGAGCGGAAGCGGATACATTCGAATAAACAAAATACATACCTAACATATTACATAATATGCTAACATTGAAATTATAACATTAACATTTAATAGTGCGTCAAATATAATTATGTTACCTTGATTAGCAATGCGAAAATTTGCAATAAAAATGCGTAACTAGATACCTGACTGATTGTAACGGGTAATTTTTAAACTTTTGATTACAAAATAAAAACTAAAATCATAATTATATTCAATTGTATGTTTGCCAAACGCCTACACAACAGATAGTAATTATTGAAGGTGAAAGGAAAGCTTTCAATTTATTAGGTACCTATGTCTCTAGTTGTTATAACAATCTCCTAAATTAATCCTTTAAAGGCAACTAACCCTCCAATTTTGGGTTGTTGAGGAAGTGATTATGAGGAAGAGGAGGAGGAAGAGGATGCGGATGAGGAAGCGGAAGAGGAAGCGGATGAGGATGAGGATGATAGGAAATTATAATCATAATTAAAAAACAAAACTTTTAAAATTAAAAATTAAAACAAAAGCCATTCTCCTGTCTGTACATATTGATGTTTAAGGTTAGGGGAGGTTAGCTCGCCCGATCGCGAATTTACAAAGCGTGTAAGTACCTACTATACTATTTGTTTCACGAGCCGGACTCAGATGAGCTTTTGTTTATGCATATTACTCGAAAAAACTAATCTATCTCAGTGCCAGAAGCGACATTAGGCGATTTCCATAAAAAAACTAACTGGTAGATATTATGTAAGCTTAAACAACTTGTTTGTTTTTTAATTTAAAATGACTTTTGACACACATTATTTGGTAAAATATGTTTCTTCTGAGTATGAGAGACAATGTTATATTAAGGTTATATTATTATGTTTAGAGATAAGTGTTAGGCGCAGATATAAATATGGCGGTAAGACTCTACTCTTGTTCGTTATTAGAGTCCGACTCGTGTTAGTTTAAATAGGCTTTATAAATTCGCCGCCCGATCGGATCAGCATCCTCATAAATTTCCTCTAAATTTTGAGGAAGCGATAGCGGAAGAGGATTTTTTTATTTTCATTTTTGAGGATGCGGTAACGGTAGAGGAACCCAAAATATTGCGGAACTTCCGCATTATGAGGATGCGGAAGAGGAATCCTCAACAACCCTATACTCCAATTTGACGATAATAAATAAAAAGTGAAAGAAAAAACTGACAAAGAGAGATTAGCAAAACGATTTTATTAAATTAGAACTAGTTTATAGTGGACATCTACCAAATAATAATTATATACCTATAGGTAAGACATCTTATTTGAAAAAGTATTAATATACCTACAGTTTTGATTTTTGAATGATCGATGGTCACGATCACTATTGAGATTTGATTTGAATTACGTTATAATTATTATAAGTAGTTGGAGATTTATTATTGTGATATAACTAAGTTGATTGACTAAAAAAAAAATATCTATGGGTATGTAATATCTACTTAATAACATTTTATTAAGTAATTCGTTTGACTTACATCTACCTATTTATTTTAAAACAAAATTGCCCATAGATGTGCGGATATTCTATAAAATCCATGCGAAAGAATCTGGTATAAATAGGGTGAAATATGTTTGTTTTCACACGTGTTACATGCGAACAAATACATTTTAAAAATTCCAGTTTATAAGAAAAATATACCTAACTAAAAACTTCGATTCCTGAAACAGTTGTTAAATATTTTTATCAGACTTAATGTAGACATGGACTTAACATACCTACCTATATTTTAAAAAAACATCAATAACAAGACAGAAGCAATATAAAAACACATCGTATTGTATTTTTTATCAACTGCACCCGAATTAAAATAATATAACTATAATTGGTATTGCAGAATTTGTACAGGGAAAACGGTACTTATATCATTATAATGAAAACACCGTAAATAAACTGACAAATAGTTACCACAGAGCCAATTAATTTTGATAAATGTCACAGTTACGTATTATTATGGATAATAACACGGCATCATCGGGACAAAGTTTTAACATAACCACCGCCTTAAACGCACCCATAGCTTCGAGCAACATATAAATAACCTAAATCAGCCCTCTGCCTACTTTTGTTTGTTAATTCCTTTAATTACTCAAAGCCAGCACGAACGATAATTAACTGTTTGAAATATAAAACTTGAATACAATATAGCTAGTAGTTTTTCTCAATTACATTTTAACTGAGACGTTATTCCTATGAAAGTAGGTATTTAGTGGGCTTATCTTCGGTTTGCGACATTGATGGATTGTTTTGTGAAACGGAACGTAATTGGTGTTGCCAGGCTTTGTTTGTTTCCATAAATCGAGGGTAGTATATTCATGCTTGTATGCGTAGTAGGAATGCCTATATTTTACAAACGACTAGAAATTACCGAAAATCTATTTGAAACAAGTATTATTCATTTAATAATTCTATAATTAGACCAATTGCCATAGGGATCATAACTTTCTTTAAATATGTAACAAATATGTGTATTTAACTCTGCTGGTAAACATTAAATAGGTAGCTAAGCTATTATTAAGTGCTTTAATTATTTTATTGCCATGACGCGACCTTGAAATTTTACTCTGAACGCTCCTAAAGAAGCTTCACTTAAAAATAATTAATACAAAACTAGGTTTGAATCAATTAAGTATCAGTATCAGGTCAATTAAAACAAACATTAAAAAACATGGTATTTCAAAACATATGACATGGCAACATTCGTTTAAACCCAAAGGCAATAATTTAAAGCGTTGGCCATAGCATGTAATTAGAGAGCCATAAAAACTTTAGGTAATTAATTTAGCTGCATTGTGCACTTAAATAACGCTTGTGCGGGTTAAAATTAATATTTATTGTTGACATTTTGTGTTGTCCGCCATGTTTGTTTTATTAGTTATTAAAATGGCTACAAGGAATTTAGTCGCAATTAAAAACTTTATGCAGCACACATAAAGATTTTTATCAGTACAACGATGACAATGTAAAAGAAAACGTTGCAGTGATAATTACGTAAAGTCTACAGCTGCTGGCTACCGATAATCACAAGGATTTTAAATATCCTGTTTATTTTTTTCATAAGAACTTATTCTTTTTTATTTAAAGATGATCGTAATCGTATACATATTTTAGGATCTGCTCGACCCGGATTCACCCGGGAAAATAATATAGATAATTAATAATCTTATGTTATTGCTAATTAAGTGGCTTTGGTGGACCGACTGCTCGCACAGCACGCTTTGCGTCGTCTTTCTTGTTGCGATAGTAGGTCTACCATGAGTTTACGCACACGATACTCGCTAGCGATTGTAGTAAGCGGTTTGTATGAAATTTCGTACAGCGCCCCTAGTGTGCCGTAGCGGAACTATAAAGCCTACCATGAGGTGCAATAGTATACTCTGCTAACTGCCAAAGAGTGGAATACGGGCGTCTGTCTTTCCAGATAATTAGGTACAGCATGGGAACCTTTAAGAGACGAGTAGGTATAGACGATGCATCTTCTAGATAGTCGTAATTTACCACTGTAGACCGCGTTCACAGCTTTCGATCCAATGGGCCGTGGTACTGCGGTCAAATCGCATACGTCTGCTTATCTTCTGTATTCAAATTAGGGTCAACTCATCTAATTCTGTGACAAAACAGAATATGAAAAAAAAACAGGTTAAACTTTATAAATTTTATTTTTATTTTTAATAGGAACATTAATCAATCTTCTATTTATCAAATGGAGCAAGTGTAATCTTAACACATATGAATTAACTCGGCGTAAAATGAGCTTAATCAAACCGCGATGACTTGTCTAATTCTGTGACAATCACCATAATTCGGTGATAGTACTTCTCTAATTAAGTGAGTATTTATTATTTTTTAACACAAAAGTAAAAAAAATACAATTAATAAAAAATATAAACATATTGAAAGTAATAATTATGTTTTTATTTATCAATGAGAAATTATCAAAAGAGGGGAACCATAAAAAATAATATTGGACTTTATAATTGTTTGTGTGAACAGTGTACAGAGTACAGACTCATTTTTGACTGCAGAATATTTTGAATTGCGGATGTCAGCGTTGTTTCATTATATTTTCTATTTTTATTATTGTCTTCCTCCATGCTGTCTAAAATAAAAAATTTATCCGGTATAATTAAGACTTAAAAATAATTACTCACTTAATTATGTGATAAAAAAAATAACGGACTTTTTTAAAATG
>CAJQZN010010383.1:0-16458 GCA_907164685.1 Colias eurytheme | reverse complement strand
TCATCCGACTGCGATTTTTTTTTGTTTCAAAAATTATCTACTCTAGTATATTACTGTATAGCCCAATTTCACTCTCAATGTAACATGACAAGTTTGACCCTCGTCCACTCTCCCGTATGATCAAAAGCTTTGACAGAGATTTTGTTTGACAGACAGCTTAAAGGACATGTCAAATGTTTTCATATTGTATGCCCAGACATATTTCCATTGTCGATCTCTAAATTGATATGAAATATCACAAACTAGCAGTTTCACCCGCATTGCTCCTCTCCTGTTGGTCTTAGGGTGATGATATATAGCCTATAACCTTCCTCGATAAATGATCTATCTAACACCGAGTTTTGAAATTTGAACAAAGAATTTTTCAAATCGGACCGGTAGTTCCCGTGATTAGCGCGTTCAAACAAACAAACAAACTCTTCAGCTTTATAATACATATTAGTACCTAAAGATAACTATGTAAATAGTTACTACCTACGTAATATTGTAAAGTGCTGAATAATCTTCAAATAAAACTATTGAATGTAAACTCTATTTCTTTTAGATTGAATTGAACTTTTTAATGCAGTTTTGTTGGAAGCTTTGTGTAAGAAAGTTTCGTGTGAACGAAATGAAATTACAGTTCTGTACGTGAAAGTTGTCCCTATTTATTTATTGCTTATAACTATTTGATATTGATTCAGATTTAAAGCATTAATGAATAATAATATGATTTTTTTTGCACATATATTACTTTACTAATTTTCCAAACGCTTGCGTTATAAATATACAATGAATTTTACAAATATACATCGAATTAAAAATTTAAAGAGATAGTTACAAGAAACACCCAAGCAACCGATTTTTATTTACGCTTGATTACATTTTAAAATCCCTCAATTACTCGTGCTGCATAACAGTAGGTATATTCAGAAAAACGAGCAAATCGTATATGAACAATAAAGCGCTGCAGCGTTGTCCAACATCTATTATCCTCTAGACTCAACTGCAATCCAGCCTTAGAGCGGCTCGATTACTCTTAATTCACTGAGGAACGGATAAGGATATATTATTGCGCTTCGTAAACGATCCCCTTTCAGCGATTTAATTAGTTCAATTAAGTTCGCACTGACGAGCGACGGGCTTTCTATTAATCTTTTACTTGAACGGGGTAAATCTGAACTATTCCTGGTAAACAATTAGTGTAAGCTCGTATTGCTTTTCCTTTAGTTTTTTATAGCTTTTTTTTCGGTGATGAAACATCCTACCGACTTTTATGGGATTCCAAACGTCGTCGCTTACTTTTAGGTGACTCGTAACTCGTAGGTGTGATAGGTAGAAGATATTATAATAATAGATAAGTCGTATGTATAGATTCAGACATTCACTCAAATAGCTAAGTAATTGTTTTAGATATATTACATTCTCTAGTTTATCAGCAACATTTATAAATGCCATTAAATAGGCTTTACAATAATGAGCAGATATCACAATAAAGTAACTATGTTTATAATGCTGATAAAGTTCCACAAATAAATTATTATTATCAAATTAATTATTTTAAACAAATGAATCAATTATAAATGAAAGCTAAATTAATAAATTTAAGCGCCTTCAAGTTTCGACCCTACTTGCTTTAAAGGGTTATTAATCCATCGTTTTTATGGATTAAGACATTTAATAAATCACACTGCTATAGGAAGCTTACAAAGGAAAAATAGTTGAATCGAAATATGATTTAATAATTAATTCCGTAACATTATTTTAGTTATGCTTATCCACTTATAAGTAGTGTAGTCTGAATTCCTGCTTCTCAAGTTGGTAGAAATACATAGAGTATTTCTACTTGCTTATTTTAATGATATTACATTTCTAAGGTACCTAATCATTTTGAAAGATACGCAAAAAACTCTGTAAAAGAAACTACCTATAGAATTTCATAAATAATTATTTTTAGTAAATATCACGTTGCATCAACCATTGGGGAAAATTATAGTTCGATGATGAATAGAAACGTTGTTAAATTTAAATTTAAAGTAAGAAAGTTAAATTTTATCATTAAAAAATAAATAAACTTTACATACAGTCTATTTGAGTCATTCAATATTTATAATGGATAAATGTATAGGATTTTTTACAAAAATAAAAACAAATTTTCGAAATACAATTTATACATTCATGACGTTATCATAAATATTCTAAATTTTTCATCTATTGGTACTATTTTAAGCCTCATGTTTGAAAACTGCTCCAGGCTAAAAACCAGCTTTGATCATTTATTTGCGTTCAAAAAAAGACTGAATGTTTTATAAATATTTTACGCAGATTAATATTATAGGACAAAAATTAAAATTAACACATTGTAAGTTTTTTTGTTACAAAAGTATGAAATGTTTTAAACAATATATTTCATTCAATGAAGGCAAATACTGTTATAATTTAATATAACAAGAAAAGCTTAAATGTAAAATAATCAAATTCAAAGGTATAACCTCTGTCCTCTATCGAAAAACAGGAAAAATTAACCTCTATTTTAGCTCTTTTAAAAAAAATATTCATATGCGAGGACAGAACTTTTCCGTCACTTAAAATCTCGTATATCGTCGATCTGTATAAAATATCAGGAAATATATCGAATATTTGTCGAATGGTTCAGCGTAAATTGAATTTCAAAAGCAAAACAATGCAAGTTAATATTACACAGTTTTATACTGCTATAAGAGTTACGAGAATGATAAAGTCTCCCTAGCGAGTTGAGTCAATGTATAAATAGTTGTATTCTCTGTGTTGTATCAATCCTTGTTGTTAAACTTTATTCCGTATCTACCTGCATTCCGCCCCGGCTTCGCCCGTAGTTGTTTACGTTTTCTTTTCATAAAAACCATCCTCGTTCTTCAAGGAATATTATTAAAAAAATATTACCGAAATCGGCTGAACCGATTTCGGTTCCGAGTTCTCGAATTATGCGCAAACTAACACTTTTTGCGATTTATTTATTTATATGTTACAGTAATTTGAATATTATGATTGACGTGTCGCTCATTTCGGAATTTCATCTAGACAATTTTAGAAAAAAACAACAGTTTTACTAGAACTAATTAGTAGTCTAGAACTAATAGATTATGAACAATGCTTTTATTATTCGCGATCGAAGCTTCTAACAGAGAAATTGAATTTTATCAAATAAGATTCACATATGAAACACTCCAATATGAAAATATTCTAGCTTAAGATAGCATCAGATATTATTTTACATGATAGGATAGCAAATGTGGGTCGCGTAAGCCACATCCTATAAGCATATACATTAAATCTTGAATACATCGCGGCGCGCGAATGGATTCCAAATAATTTCAGAAAATATTGGAAAAATAAGATATGAGTATTTGCTTATAATACTGCTTACAGGTAATTCAATGCTGAGGAATTTTCACCAGATTCCACAGACACCATATTTACACGTAACGTATGAAATATTATTAAAATGTATTCTGCACAGATCGACACCTTCTACATTAGAATTGTCGAATACGCATTTGCGGATTTGAAAATAAATTACGTTTGTTTTCATTTTGAAATTATATAAGCTTCCAATCCTATGTATGCTACACTCGCCTTTTATTCAAGTGATTTTTTAAAACTTACCTTTCAAATGTGTTTATAAGTTGTAATATTGTTTTGCTAGATAGAAGAAAATTCTTCTGTATTTGTTTTCAATTAAACTGAAAGTTCTCTTCGACATTTTGCATATTGCTGTGCAATTTGTTACGCGTTTAAATAAGAGGCTTGGATCCGACCCAACGCATAAAGATTAACTTCACCGATTCTTGCCAAAATACGAGTTTTCGAGAATAATTAAGCTTGCAATAAGTGATTTTAAATCACGTTTAACTTTCCCTCAAAGTTTACCATTAACTTATACAAACTATCTCTTAGTTTATCTAAACTTAGAAAACAAGATCACAAATTTATTTAAAAAAGGTAGTACGTAAATAACTTTTATTTCATTCGCTTTTCGTACAGTCGGAAAAGGAAAATTATAGCATTATACCTACAGGGTGATCCGGTTTTTTCGAACTGAAAAACTATACGTTCCATGTATCATAGAGCATTCTACATTTATTTAGATTATAAATAAGACTTTGTTCAAGCTGTATATGTAATTACAATCGTGCTTGTATTAAAATTAAGAACCAAAAACCGTAGATCTGGTTAAGTTGTGCAAATAGTACCATACAAACTTTTATACTAGTTCTAATACTGACCCCAAATAAATAAGCATGCCGTATACAAGAGCACAAGGTAGTGAAAACATAAGAGAACTTAAACAATGCTAACTTCGAAGGGGTAAGTAGTGAAGCCATGACATATTTTTAGACTATTGTGTAGGCTGACCTTTTTTACCTCTTAATTTTTGCGTTGTGATATATTTTTTAATAGACAAGTTGTTTAGATTTTACGTATTAGCAAAAACTAAAATTTATTTATTTTCTCCCACCATCAATATCTACATTCAATTCAATCAACATAACTTTTACATTCTTAGAAATGAAATTAATGAGCTACATACATCGCGAATCAACAAAAGCATATTATATATGTATATTGTATATAGTAATTTGTACTTAAAAAAAACAGACCATAAATATAAATTGACTTAAATAGATATACCATAGAAGACGAAGATACAAAAGCTGTTAAGTCTAGGTATTAAATACTGCTTCCATTTATCAAATTGAATGTTAGCATTCATTAAGACTAGAGTTTCTAAACTAAAATAATGAGTACTAATTTAGAAGTTAATTATTCGACACAGATAAATTAATTTGTGTTTTCTCTCGAATATATTATCTCTGAATTTATTTTAAACGTATGAGATTTCCTATTATAAAATTAGTAGTTTTTTTATTATCTAATTAATTTATATTACCTACAGCAATTTAAATCTGTACCATAGTATACCCGTATCCCCGTAACAATAATAAATGATAATATTAAATGCTACCAAAAAGCATAAAACACGACAAAAGTACATCATTTATATCTACTTCATAGGAAACGTCCCAGTGTTCCACATATAGACTGATGATGACGTATACAAGCAAAAACATAAAACTAAAGTATTATTAAGACCAGACAGACCGGCCTGTGGAATTACGTGTATTAATGAAGCGATGAGGGCGCGGTACCGAACACCAAATTAATCAAGTAATAATCTACCAAATGGATCCATTTCCTAAATGTATCAACTTCAGTTACAGAAATAATATTTGCCCAATTTATGTAGGACGTATTACAGAATGTCACTTACTTATAGACCTACATAAGTGTAATATCAAATCAATTAACTAGGCGCATAAAAGATAGATAAATATAAACAATTAACACTAACGGTTAACCCAAGTCGTTTATCTGACCTATAAGACTAATCATTAAAGATACATAATTAGTATTTAATAACAAATGTCACGTTTTATATAGGTTTTCATAGTTATCTTCCCAATCTGAAAATAAAGATGAGAACAGCAATTATTCTTTTTTGAAAAACAAAGTTTAAAACTAACTTCAAACACTTTTAGTGCATGTCTTAGCATCCGAAAATAAGTAGTGCACAATTTAGCTAAGTGCATGTAGGTCATTATGGTGAGATAAATCGGTTTCATTTTATATGAAGTATTGTTCTACTTATTTTTAATATTAAATTATATAAATAATAGACAACGCGTTGAAAATAATGCTACATGTTTTGCATTGAGTCTCATGTTATTTCAAAACCACACTTTTTTCTTAAAGTTTGGAGTGTATTTTTTCAGAAATTTGCCTCCAGCAATAAAACCAAAACATTTACTTAGTCTAGCAAATACCAGACAATAGAACTGAAGCCATGGCCATGCAGATTTTGGACACATTATTTAATGTGACATAAATCAAGTTAGATAATCACTGTTTATACGGGACTGGTTCGTAATCAAAGACGTCCTGCGGTTTATTGGCGATAAATTTATTTTAGCACTAAAAGGCTCGAATGTTAGCACTGAACATAAAATACATACATGATCAAACGTAGTAACTGTAAATTTTAAATGCCAGACAATGTAGGGAGTTAACTTTATAGCCGTTAAAATTTTACAGCGTTCCACCTAATTCTGGTTTCATTTCCGATCGTATTAAAGTTTTTAGGTTCTTTGTAGTCGGGTAATCAAATTGCAATTAATTATATTGTTTGCTTGGTTTTAAAGTTCGTTCAAAAAAATGGTTTTTTGGAAGTGAAACTTCTTTTGAGAGTAACATTTCAAGGTCGCGTCATGTCAATACCGTTACGTCATGGCAATACCGTGACGCCATGGAGTAAGGCGACGATTTTAGTTTCTTTGAATCTTGCCTAATAAGTTTCACTTCTGACACGTGTGCTCGGCACACATGCTCTTTTATTAACCACAGAGCATTCTATTTCACAAAGGTTTTATACAAATCTACCAAACAGTATATAGATTCAACAATACCAGAATATTTTAATAGTCCATGCCTTTAGGGTCTAAGGGAATTAAAGCTTAAGATTTCTGAACGATACCCTATTATTTTTTTCCCAACTCAAAACTAGTGACGACGGAAAGTTACCGCCATCCCCTGGAGTCTAAGGTTGACATAAGATACCGGTCTACAAAACTCATCGGGATTAAATGTATTTTAGTTTGAAATTGGATTTGTTTATTTATTCATAGTTGAATAAATTGACAGTTTGTTTCTTGAACATTTCTTGGTAGTATTGGAAGAATTCTATCAGGAATACATTTAAAAATAGGTTAGTACATACTATGTTTTAATGTTCTGTACAATGATGTCTGTGGCTCTTTCAATGCCTATAAGATTTGATTTTGATAAAATTTTTATGTTGTTTAAATATTTATTTATCGGTTCCTTCAACGAAAACATTGAAATACTTACTGAAGGAAATAATGAAGTATCCTTTGTTTATATAATAAAGTAAATGTTCGATCGAACGCTACAATAGACGAATGAAACATAATAGCTGTTTTGTAATGAAACCGTAATAACAATTATTTTCAGTCAAAAGACAATCTTCTATAAAGAATTTTATTGTTACACTTTTATTTGTTTGTTATTTTCCCATTTAACTGTCGCTATTACAATCGTCAAAACTTGCAAATTAAGTAAGCCTCAAAGCGTACCACTATACCTATTCATTAAAACCACTAAAACAAACGAGCGACTAGAAACTGCGTACAAAACGGTAAAGCCCTTTGTTGTCGTATTTTTTACTTTACTAATATGATATAAAGGAAAACTGGTTTTCCACTTCCTAAAATTTTTTTTTTCGAAAAAATAAAAATGTATATATACTTTACATATATACTTTACATGCTTAGCAACATATCACGGAACCTTTCTCAAATAAATAATTACAATTTAAGTGAGATTGGTTATTAAACAACTGTTATTAACAAACAATTGTTTTATTCCAATGCATTTTTACGAATTCACAAAAACATCATTAAGTGTTTGGTGAACACCGCGGATTTATTTTTACCCGTCATCATTTTTTGATGTTGCTATATTAAATGAAAAATGTATTAAATTTCCATTGTAACGTAAAATTAAATCCTTTACAATGTACCTTTGGATAAAGTCTTAAAGATTACGGCATTGTCAGATAATCCGTAGTACCCACAGCAAGGAAGCTGTGTGGGTATAGAGTCTCCGTGCTTACTTATCGGAGGAAAGCAGAATCAGATTGCATTATGCTATTCAAACAATAATGTTGGTCTTCATTATAACTTTCAATAACTTTTCTTGCAGCTGCATTCCAATCTAATATTAACGATATAAATCTGTATTTCTTTGTCGCATTGAAGAATGTAGTTGTTTTTCTTGTAAAAACTACAGATAATCGTGAATGTATTTCTTCCATATTTATGACTTATGTGAGGAAAGACAATGATTTATATGTCTGTCTCGAACGCTTTCGAAACACAATAACATACTGTTGATGTACACAGTACGCCGTTCTTCTGGAAGTATTCGATAATTTCCCAGGCGTGACTTTAACCTAATTCGACCGAAAGATTACACGCTTACCAAAGGGTGCGGTATATATTATTGATGCATGTGAATATTTTAAGACCAAATTGTGTTTGAATCATGAATCAATGTAACATGCAACCTTTTCCCGCACGAAATAGTTGACTTTTTATTTATTTCCTGATTCACGCGACCACTGACCGACCTTTGTCCAAATTATTTCATTAGTGGAAACCTACATTATTCTATACAAAGGTCATTTCTTATGTCATTTTGTATCCCGCCTCTACCTATCCTCTCGGTTTCGAGGAGCGTAACTTGTGGTATGCTGATTTTTAAATATAAAAATTACATAAAAATTATTTCATCATATTTGAGTGTTAGTCGTTAAAACATATTCACGTTTAAGCGTTTTAATCTAAATTGAATCACCACTAGAGCTGCCAAAACTACCACACTTCGAAGGTTTGTAATCTTTAATAGCATCATTATTAATAAATCACACTAGCTTTCAATTATTGCCTTAATAACAGTTATCGCAAAAGCGCTTATATCGTGTTTAATATTTAACACAATTTGGCCGTATTTCAATAATCTCTAAACTTTAGCAATATAAATGAAAATAGTAGTAGTTTCTAAGTTTTAAGTAAGATAAGAGCCATGCCTTTGGCAAAGGTACTTACACTAAGGATATTTATTTGTTTCCTGCTACACAATTTAATTTACTATTCATTTTTTTGTGTTCGTTCGTTCGTTCGTTCGTTTCAGCCGTGGGACGTCCACTGCTGGACAAAGGCCTCCCTCAGGGTTTTCCACCACGACCGGTCACCGGCGGCCTGCATCCAGCGGCTCCCTGCCACTCGGACCAGGTCGTCTGTCCATCTTGTGGGTGGTCGTCCCACGCTTCGTCGTCCAGTCTTTTTTTGTGTTATATAATTAAATTAAAATTGAAAAATTTACTGATTTTTAAAATCCATTTTTTAAGTATTGTGCATTAGGTCTTGATTCATCAATGTTGTGGCGCCAACAGCTTAGTTTTACTGAAATCAATTAAGTAGTTCGTTATTCTTACGAATAAATATGTACGTAGAAAATTTTATTTCTGCAACTTGTTTAAATAAGTTTATAGATATCAATTTATCTAAAGGAAAGTTGCGAAATTTTAATTTAAATAGAGAATAACATACATTTACAAAGCATACACATAATAAATTGTATAAATAAACACTGAATTGAATACTACAAACAGCTCAACTTGGGCAATAAATAAATACGCAAATGAGATTCATCGATACACCAATATTTGACCAAATAAAGCAAATTTAAAATAAATTGCTTTATCATTAAAATGCAAAATAAGTATTCATCATTTATGATCTCTTTTATACGCATCGTTTTGATAAACAACAATGAAAATATTCGATTTCTGCAATAAAATGAGGACTTTATCTTAGTTGCGAATCAATTTAATATATTGCTGCATTATTGGGTCGAACGTGACTATCGTTAAATGAATATTTTTGTAAGTACTTGACATTAATTGCTACCACGTTTTTCGTACAGTTATTCAAACAAAATAAGCGGTATCTGTAAAGTTTTTCATTTGTATTATATTATCTTTGCCTACATTAAATATGTATAAGTAAAATATATATATTTTGACCTACCTTACCTATCATGTGCGTACATAAATTATTGATGTTGTTTATGTTATAAGTCTATCTAATGAAAAATATACGCTTTCCTTAAAAATATGTAATAATGAAATCATTTACCTTGTTAATCATTTTATTGTTTAAGACCTAGATAATAGACATACCTAGACATAATTATTCCATAATAACATTGGATAAACTTTATTAATACGTGTAACAGTGGGTTATTACTAGTAAATATGTTGGGTTAGCAAGTGTCGGTAATTTATGGTATCCAAGTCCGTGAAAACGTGACGAGAATACATCAAATCTTCGATATAGAAACGTGTGTGATGATATCTCCGTATACTAATATTCAATCAGTATTAGGCTCCTTATTCATCACACAAATATAGAGTATCGAGTATCGTATATAAATATAGTAGTATAGAGTATCGTAATTTTTTCGATAAATCACGGCGAATTTGTTGAACTTATATTTTAATTTTTAAAATAAGGAAATACATCCATGTGCTCTTTACCAAATTATTAAAATTTGTACAATTTATAAAATAATATGATATTCTTCAAATCAGGACCTAGGTCATTACCGAAGCTCTAGATGTATATCCAGTGAAATATATATAATTTGAGTAGTAGTCAAATATATTATAGTTAGATGTTCATTCAATTGCTCTACACGTAAAAAGTTAATTCAAAATATTTTATTTCAAAATATATAGTCAGCGAAGGAAACACAGCGTTCAATTTAATAATTTAAATTGCACATAAAGTAACAAAATATCAGAGGAACAATTGTATAAAAATCAAAAGCCGTCAAAACTCATTAGAAAGTTTTAAATAAATTATGGAAGCCGACTTGCTTTTGACTTTTGGGGCTGTACGTGAGTTAGCAATGGTTTTGTAATTTGTAGAAATTATATTTGTTAATATAACTTGAGTATTTATCGCATAAATAATGAGTATTATTCAACATTATTTACCATCCATGTACAGTACCAGAATACTGATAAACGTTCTTCACCTATGAACAATTTGAAATGAACTTTTAATTTGGAACCTAGTTTAAGATGCTAATATAAAAAAATAAATCGCACTTGTTTGTTCTATAATATTATTTTTATACGTTTTAAAGTAAAAAATGCTAGAAACAAATAAAACATACCTATGTTGACGGCTTTAGCTCATTGTTGAAATCCATACTAATATTATAAATGCGAAAGTAACTCTGTCTGTCTGTCTGTTACTCAATCACGCCTGAACTACTGAACCAATTTGCATGAAATTTGGTATAGATATATTTTGATACCCGAGAAAGGACATAGGATAGGTTTTATCCCGGAAATCCTACGGGAACGGGTTTTTCTCTGAAAACGCGGGCGAAGCCGCAGGCGGAAAGCTAGTGTTTTATATCGTTACATTTTAACACTCCACACTGTTTTCTTACACAACGCTTTTATGAATATCTACACAGTGACATCCGACATTCTTATTACATTAACAATGCAATTTATCATCATCCGTCTAACTATATTATATGATGGAAGTACCGAAGAGCCATGAGCGACGAGTACACAGCTTTTAACTTTACACTTCTCATAAGTGCAGTTTGAAGGATTACTCATATTTTGTTAGAATTAAATATTGGTGATCCAAGTTTTGGTGTATTGTAAGGATATCGTATTCGTTAATACGAATAAGTAATGTGTATTACATGTGTGAATTTACAGAAAATATACATTGTCAGTGTTTTTTTTTTTAGTGAAGCTTTGAATAGTTTCATTACTTGTTAATTGAGTTGATTAACATTATGTTTAAAATTATCTCTATTATGCTTCAAGTTCCTTTTTCGGGAACAACAATACTTATTACGTATCTTATACTCTATTCAGATAATATCAATTCTATTTAATCCATTTCCATACAATTTTCTCCAATTATTTTCACAACAATTCATCAAGTTGAATCCCCATTGAATATCAAGACCTATCCGGCGCGGACGTCCAGTTTCAACTGACGTGTACAAATAGCTGGCACAGCGAATTACTTAAAGCCTTGGAAAAAAATCCCACATACCACAACTAATAAATACCCAACTAGACGCTATTTTCTCAGAGAAAAAGTGGAAGACATTGACAAATTGTATTGTGGACACACTCAATCTGTTCTCATATAATCTATTTGACAATTTTATAGCCCTCGTAAACATTTTGGATAAAAAGTTAACATGGCTTTCAGACGTCTTTGTCTTTCATTTATAATTTTCTAATATCCTGAATTTTAGGAACTAACTTAAAACATACGTCTGCATAGAGCAGACGGCCGTTAAACATGCCGTTAAACATCTTACTTATTTGTACTTTCCTTTTTTGTTGCAGATGCATAGCAGTTCTTCCTTATATTATGTAAGTATTTATTTCATATTTTCCAAAATACCTTAGTAATCTCTAAACTAAGTATAGACCTCTTAATTGATTATTGACATAACATGAAAAAGCTAGTGCCCATAAGCCACATAAACACTATAAGCTATTGATGTAGCGTAAACACCCAAATAAGGTATCCACTAGTGCTAAATGGATCAGAAGATATTAAACTCGATATTTATTATGATAAAATATTCCTCATTGTTAAATAAAAAACAGTCTTCAACTCGGAAAAGACATTCGCGAAATAAGTGGTGTGTAAAAAAATAAATTATGGCTAAGGTTAAACCATCCGAGCCGGCATTACTATCAACAGCATTGTAAACAAAAATATATTTTCGCGAAACTTTCTGCCCTTGATGTTTACGGGATTATGTTATGGTAGTCCCGTTTTATCGTGACATAAAATCTTCGTCTCACGCCAAATAATGGACTCAATGAAGCAAGTTGACGCGATCCCGCAACCGAGGCCTGAATCTGAATGTTTATTGGATATGTTGTTACTTTGTACTATATTACTCTTACTGACGAATTCAACATTATATTCATAAGCTTTATTATTACAGTGCTTTATATTACGACACTATGTCGGTCAATAATTCACTATATCTGTGATATATTATTTAAAAAATATCCATCTTTCCGTTTATAGAATATCAAATAAACGTCATAGGAAAATATGTACTGAAGGTAGGTAGTATGTATTTCAAAAATATAATGCTGGCAATAATCCTTTTCATAATTCGTTTAATCTTTAATAACAATACTAGTTATAAGACAATACTTTCAAACAGTAAAACTACTGCTTTATCATAATAAATGTACAAGAAAATTATGAAATATAATAGAATGAGTTAATTAAGAGCGTCGGTGTTCCGCCCTGAGGCTTTGTTAATCAAATACGGTCCGCTACCGAGTAGATCGCTTTCAGGCTTGAAAGCTAAGGGCATTAAACTTGTTCTATAAAATTATAGTATAATTGATACTGTAGTTGATAAACAAAAATAGTTTTTAATAAATAATGGACTATCCCCGTGCGATAAACAACGGTGATAAAGGTACTTTTATATGTGATAATCTGTTAAATCTTAAAAAACATATTATTGTTCCAGAGGAATTTTGTAAAGAATATCATAGATTAGTTTTAATATAATATGGATAGTATTATTTTCTGGAAAGGAAAACTTCTACATATGCGAATTATCTCTAATTTTCATATTTTTTAACATGAAAGGCTAGTTGATTAGCTGAGATTTTGAACTTCATCTCACATCTAAGTTGAGAAAAATTATTTTATATTTATGGTACGGCCTTATTTAAAATAAATTACTTTTATATACTAGAAAATCTAATAAACGCAGTACCTTAAATGAATGTCAACATTAGCTGAAATTTTTACTGTCGATTTGCACAGCTGAAAGATTCTTTTGATCCCTTCATGTTCAATAGCTACAACACCGATTTAGAATAAAATTCCACTTTTTCAAAATGTTCTCTACATTTTACAGTTATATCGTGTTTAACACACTACGGATAATATTTAGGCCCTCTGTGAAAAGCAATTATAAAATAAATTACTGTACAATTTTCTTTTAATTTTGATAAAATTGTCGCTATTGGATTGGTACCCAATGTATGTTTCTAAATTTTATATTGCTTAGTTATTGCGAACGTTTGATTTGAACTTGGAAGTGTGGCGATTTGTTCATATGTATGAAATAAAATCCGCAGTCTAATTTTGTTCCCAATGTTTTATGGAAAAGAAATAGGTGTAATACAAAAATAAATCGTGCACGTAGTTAATTATTCACTGCTTAATGTTCAATATTCTTGCCTCATAGATAAAAAGTAAAATCGTGGTTGGAATTCTCTAACCCTCGATAAAGGCAGCCTCTTTACGACCTTACTTACGCGTAATTTGTTACTCCCTTAAGGAAAAGATCCACTAACTCAATGTGGATTTTCGTTACAAAATCTTAAACACGATGCTTTAGTATCTATTAAATACAAAAACACATTTTAAAGCGACGCAAACAAATTACTTAAAGCATGTAAAAAAATGGAATTTACTCGTAAAAATTTAACGTTCGCATAAAATATTTCGCATTTCTCTGTGGGATTACGTGTTCTAAAGTGTGTTATCAAAAACGGTTTCATATTTTTTGGGCCGACTTAAATAAAGACCGTGTTTAAATTTAAAATCCAGCGCCGCGTAAGTCTTTATATTCATAGTCCGTAGTTGTCGAAATAATTTATAATGTGGTTTTGAATAGCTATTTCACATGGATTACTTCACATGAAAATATTCACAAAACATTCTATAGGTTTCGTGTATGAAGTACATCTTTTAACCATTTTATATCAGTAAATACGTGTACGTATTTTGAAAAATTATAATGAACCTTACACTATATTATAGGACTGCATAATGATTCTATGTTTTATGAACCAAGTCTTTGTCACCATGGTGGAACACAGAAGCCGTGTGATAGATTTAAAGCTTTAATATTACTGCTATTATAAAACTTGTTAAACAGCGTTATAAGTTAGAAACGTGAGACTATAATGATCGCATTTTCTTTGAACTTTTCTTCTGGAGTATAAAAAGTTCTTTGAAATAGGATATCTTAGGGAAAACTTTATTTGAATTTCAAACCGAAAACTGCACTCTCTGAGCCTTCATTAATTTTGATTTTATTTTTAAAATATTGGTTATTATGTAGTATTAAATGAATTTCTTCATCATCATTAACATAAATTGATCAATGGAGAAATCACCTTATCTCTCTACGCAAAAGCCCTACTTTTCCATTCCTGAATTTAAATACATACCTAGATATGTTAATTATAGGTATCTTAATTTTTATATCACAGATATTTTTATAGCATAGATATGTTAATTTTTCGGTCACTTTTTAAGCTCCATAAAAATCAAATTATGCGTAGAATTAATACACTAACTAAAGAAACAAATTTCTGCCAACAAACAGTGTTCTGTTTAGTACTAAAAAAAATCTTCCTGGCGTTGAATATACAAATGATAAATTGTATTTAAGAATATTAATGCTGATTTTGAGCTTATTAGTTGAAATATTAATAGTAAGACATTCTTCAAAGTTGTCCGTAATAAAGTTAAGTTACCTATATAAAATGTCACTGCGTTTCTGAAGACGAAAATAGACATACAATAGCTATGAAACAGTCTTCTTGTTTGCATTTTCTAGATTCTACAGAAATGACAAGCTAGATATAATATTTATTTATTGATTTATCAATCCAAAAAAATAACAAAAATGATGTCCTATTTAAAGAATTTAAAATCATAACCATCCAATATTAATATTTTTCCACACAGCATTTAATTAATGAACAAGTATTTGTTTAAATTTTAAAAATTTTTTCGGAAACGCTAAAATAAACACAGTTTACGCGAAAATAGCTAAAGATAAATTCATCACCTACAAAAGAAAATGTTATATTACATTCAAACAATATTTAATATAACATTGAAATGAAAATTACTTCTTTTCCTAGAAATTAATTTTCCATTGAATAGTTTTCAATCTTTCGGTCAAAAGCGTTCAAAGAAACGGCCCCTTGCATAACATTCCTTACCTTCATTCACCTGTACCTGGCTTTGCTTTGTACATCCAATATTTATTCATTAAGAAACTTCATAGAAATTGTTTAGATTCTTACGCTCTTCACATATAAATTAAATTCTGAAGAGATATTACAAAACATTTGTACAGAGATAAAGAAAATCTTATCTAGCTCAAACTTTTATAAGCTTTCTTTTTGTGGAAATGTATATGAAAATGAAACTGGTTTCTAAAACAAAATGAAATTCATATTCCATCTATCTCAAAAATGGACGGGACTACAATTTCATTGAAGCTTCACTGTCATATAACTGATGTAAAAAGTAATAAAACTATTTATTTTTGATAAAGCAATCCGAATAACTGTATAGACAGTTTTCAACATCCATACTAATATTATAAATGCGAAAGTAACTCTGTCTGTCTGTCTGTTACTCAATCAGGCCTAAACTACTGAACCAATTTTCATGAAATTTGGTATGGAGATATTTTGATACCCGAGAAAGGACATAGGCTACTTTTTATCCCGGGAAAATGACGCCATCCCGGAAATCCCACGGGAACGGGAACTATGCGGGTTTTTCTTTGACTGCGCGGGCGAAGCCGCGGGCGGAAACCTAGTTATGAATATATTTATCATTTGTCGTTGTTAATATGACAAAATTAAGAAGTTCAATCTAAATTTTTTTTTTAGTTACTTAAAGTACATATACATACTCTCATTCACACACTCACTCACAACAGACTACACACCAT
>CAJQZN010010382.1:0-15075 GCA_907164685.1 Colias eurytheme | reverse complement strand
TTTGATTATGTAAGGTGCGAATGATGTTAACAAGAACCATGAAACACGATTTCAAATGTTCATAATTTAAGTCAAACTTATGACTGTTCCTTTCCTAACCTTTCTGCCAAAGAATATGGCAAGTATGCTTTAATGCACTAAAACCAACGTAAAACTCAATGTTAATGCTTAAAATTTATTAAGATAATCTACAAGGTAATAATAATATAATTCTTGTAATCGAATAGTTAGCTTCTATTTAATAGTGTTTTGTTTTGTAAAACAGAAAATAAAAGTAGGTGAAGTAACCTTCATCCCAACAAAACTAGATGAAAGTTTGTAATTAAAACTTCATAACCTTTTATGTGATATTAAAACATCATGTCCCTGGTGCTTCTCTAAATAATGACTTTACGTGTTTTATACGGCAAGGCCAAACTCAGAATGTAGGTACACGGCTCAGATAAATAACACCTAGAAAAACGAACTGAAATACGTGCCCTTTCATATATCTGTCAATAAGACAAACAACGCTCTTGTATACAACAAATTCCACCTCCCGAAATTGCTTTTAAAACAACACAATTTTCTTACCGTTTTAATAATAAAGCGCGGACCTGTGAAACTCATTTTTATGAAACAAAATAATGTTAAACATGTACCCAAGAGCTTTTGTGGAAATGAATATACATATTATTTTTTTAATTCTTTCTTTCTTTCTCAAATCTTTTGTAGTTGCAACGGATTCAAACATATATGTATATTGTACGTTACCTATTTTTATCAGAGCTCATACTGACATGCATGAAAAAGTAATATGTATGATTATTAGTATTACTATGCATGAAGTAAACATACGTCGGAGGCTTGCAGAGCATAGAGGCTGAGCCTCTAATTTCCACTAGTAACGAAACCAATTATGGAGTAATCGTAGAGATAACATAAACAATTTAATTTCTCATCACATATGGTTTCAATTAAACGAAAGGATTAATGTACGTCTAATAATAAATAATCTATAAGCAATCTATAAGCAATCTCACCCTATGTGTAAAAAGGGTTAATTTAAGGCGAATCTGAATCAAAATACTACGATAGTTTTATTACTATTTTTCTATCTTTTTCGTTAATATGAAATTTAGTTTGCACTATAAAATAGATAATTTTATCAAAGCGCGGAAAACAGTGCAGCAATAAATATTTCCAATATAAAACTTGTACGTTATTGTATTGCTTGTACATGAACGTTATTTATGACAACGGTCAACTTTTTGTCCAATAGTTGTCAAGCATTGCTTTATAAAAACCATTTATAATTGGCGCATTCCACGTACCATCTAAGATTTATTTCCTGCAGGGATTGAAAGTGTCTCAGTGAAGGCGCAAGATTGATCACTTTTCAATAAAGATAAATTTATCGGTGATTCAGCAGCATGGACAAACCGCGAGACGGAAACGGGTAAGATTGCTCAAAGAGCATTGAGAGTTAAAAGTAAGGTGATGGAGAAACTCACTGAAAAATAGTATTTAATAGTCTTTTTTATCGATTATTAAAGTTATATTTTACCTTCTTTTTCATTAAAATTAAAATTAATATATTAATTGTGTATCGTCTATGCCCAAAAATACTTATATTTTCAGAATTTTCAGCATTTAACGATTTTTTTTTCAATATTTGTAACAACTAACTCAGAAATCAATCGGTAACACAAAATAATTTAAAATTTAAATCAAATTAAAATATTTAAAAAAATTCATAGCTATTCAATTAGTTACCAACAGAAACTAAACCAACACAGTCGAGCGAAATTTCTATAAAAGCTTAAAACAATATTTTATAGATTAGAAACCCATTTGGCGCAAACCAAACAGAGCCAGGACGTAAAACAACATGCAAATCGATTCGCTTTTTAATAGAGGATTTGTCCAAAACATTTCACTTCTCGTATGTTACTGTTTTCCAATTAAAAGTTATTTTATTCCATAAAATACAGCTTACATCAAGCTTACAAATATAATCCTTTTTCCCAGTATTTGTAATAATTTACTACAACTTATTTAAAAGTATATTCAAGTGGAAAAAAATATTAGAAGCAATGTTAAATATTTTTCTTTTTGCAGGTACGGTGCAAAACGAAAAAGACCGGAAAATTTTAATGGAAAGCGCTCGCGGTTTAAATGATGTAAAAATATGTTTCCTGAAAAATATTTAATATAATAATTATTGATGCGTTTCATTAGTTAGTACTTGAATATTTCAAAAATACAAAAGGCTTCCAAAAATATTTTACAACCCATAAAAGGAGTATTTAGATCCCCTCTTTTGTAAAGCATTTTCTTTTTATACTGTTAATACGAATACGCCTTGGGTAATATTCATTTCTATTACATTAGCTTGTAATAAAATCTATTGTTAGGGTTAATCTCGTATTGCAAAGGACGTATTCTTCGCTTTTTAAAGCGGCCATCAATCGTCTGCCATAATTAATGGTCTGAAAGCAATTACATTTTATCTCGGAGCATTTTCAAGGTAATTTCTCATCAAAATAACGATTTATTTTAGTTATTGTAGCCGCTAAAAGGTTAAAATATGATATAATCTATCATGTTCTGATTGCCTTATAATGTACACTAGCTTTCCGCCCACGGCTTTGCCCGCTTTGTTTTAAACCTAATTAATTTTATATTAAAACCTTCCTCTTGAATTACTCTATCTATAAAAAACTGCATCAAAATCCGTATAGTTTTAAAGATCTAAGCATACATACATACATTAGAACCGACGCGGAAAGCGACTTTGCTCTATAGTATGTAGTGAGCAGTGATGAAAATAGTAATAATAAAGAAGCAATGTAACCACTCACTTAGTCCAGCAGCGATGCAATTATACAGGAACTAAGTTTCAAGCTCAGGTATTGATAACTTCTGAATTGTTTATACTTGGTTAGCAAATTGCTCAGGAAGTTTATGAAACTTATTTTTTCTTTGGCTGAATTTCGTAAGGCTAAATGAAATAGAGCATTATACAAGGACAAGGAAGTTTAAATCCAGAATTCCCAATTGGTTTCACTACTTGAATATGTTCGTGAAGTTATTCTTCAACCAATTAGTTAAGGTCCTAATGAAATGGTAAACTCGTTTATTCTGAGATATACCTAGTGGTTTCTAGATAGCATTTATTTAAAAATTCCAATAAAATGTGAGGCACACTGTTTACAAAGCTTCGTACTAGCTCTACTCGTTCTAAAATTGCTTTTTGTCCTTATATTTATGTTTACAGCATGGCATCACTGGATCTCCCGCCCTACAAGTCTCAATACATTCATAACCAAGTGCTGAATGTTCTATGAACAGATTGCATTTACACATATTACATAAAAAAAATATTTATGTTTGAATATTTGTTGATGCAAAAAGCTACAAATTTGGTGAACCAAACAAAATAAATACAGGAATTAATATTCTGTCCTTTCATAATCTAGATGAAATTGATTTTTTAACGACGTGTACAAATTTATTATTTTATATTTATCTCATCTAGCTTATATTACAAACGTAAAAGTTGATGGATGCATATATGTGTGTTTTGTTCCTCTTTTGCGTGAAATCCAGTTAAATCACACAACGGATTATGACGATACTTGGCAGTCTTATGTAATAGAATAACATCAAGTCAAGACCAACTGTAAGGGTTTTAATTGTTTGATTTGATTTATACCCGCTTGAAATAGCATAGGTAGTTACTACAAAAAAACACAATCATACAACTACTCGGCGGAAACCGGGAAAAACAGCTAGTATACAGAATAAATCTAACTTTGACATTTACAAAATTACCCATTTCGTCATTCCTACCATATTTTATCTATAGTGTGTCTATCTAGTATCTATGTTATCCCCATATTATCACATATTATCACCTACGTCTGATTGCTATTACGTCACTCTGCAACCTACGTAATGACAAGTTTGAGTCTTAGATAAAAGCTAGGTTTAATAAAAGCAGACAGAGGTATAAAGGGATAGTCTATCACTCTATATTGTATGGATTCTTCTTCAACTATTTCCTAACGGTCAATATCAGTCTTCCTTACTCAAAGGACTAAGTGCTAAAACTATCTGTGAATTTCAGATATTGATGGAGACTATACACTACAGGTGAATATTCTGCATTAGAAGAAGGTATTTTGGAAATAGATGTTCTAGAAAAACTAGCTGTCCCGGGAAACGTTGTTCTGCCGTACAATTGTCACTAAGGGGTACGAAAAATAGATGTTGGCTGATTCTCAGATATAGTAGATCTGAGAATCGGCTAACGTCTATTTTGTAGGCACATGGCATTCTCATTTTATAGGCTTACAAAATCAGAATAGTTACAGCCGTTTCCGGAGAGTATGGTAAATAACAGTACGACACAAGTATTTTATAGAAGAAATAGAGATAGATAAAATAAAGAAAAAAGAATCTGAGTTCGGTGTACGCGTACACAGAAGTAAAGGTAAACCATGTAAACATGTATTTTTTGCAAACGTTTATTTTTATCGTAATGGTTTTGTTTAACTGCAACACGCAATAAATATATGGCAGACAGATTTATGAAATGTTGTTTTACTAATCCTGAACACATTAAAAGTTGTTTCGTGCAAAAATCGAGCTGCTTTCACTGTTTGTTTCGTGGATAAACATTATTTGTAGACCTGTTATAAACTTATTTCTGTGTATTTTTGTATCCGTGTTTTTGTACGTCTTTGTTATTGTTTTATTGTAATAGTTAGTTTCTTAAAATTGCAATAATATTTATTAGATGACTCTTTATTAAAATAATAGTATAATCTGCGAGTGTTTCTGTTTTTCACCAATGATATCCACTTCAACTTTTACGTATGTTTAATTTCAAAGTTTTCTCTACCTACGTACTACGTAGATTTTTTATCGCCACATAATAATGTTTCTATAAATATTAATCAGTTTATATTTCCCTACTAGCACAGAATAATAACTAGTAGCTACTAGCGGATGCTAGATAAATAATTTATCGTATACCTACATGTTTTCCCATTCAAAGTATGTACTAAATACATACATGCGCGCTGTTTCAAAATAAGTAAAACATTATTATTCAAATCCTCTAATATTCGACTTAAACAGTTTACAACGACGATTAAAGTACGCATAGGATCATAAACTATAATACATTCCTCACAGGCCAAAATGTAGCTAATACAAAAAACACAACTTTTAAACCTAATTTAAAGGCATATCAGATGGTGCTTGGATAATTTCATGTTTATGGCCCGGCTCCTAAAACGATATTAATTTTATTGAACTCAAACAATATAATTTTTAATACAAAAATCGGAGTTAAGCTATAAAGTACCGTTATGAAAGAAATAAAAATGTGGTCCCACAAAATTGCTTAAAGAATATGAGAGCCAATGCTCTGTAGATTAAATTTTTGAATCAAAATGATATTGGAGGTATTTATGGTTTGAATAAATTGCGGGAAAAAACAATTTGGTCAAGCTGTCTTTTTATTGACCTCAATTTATACATCACCGTTATATAAAAAAAAATCCGAATTCCTGAATCGTCTTCTTAAAATGAATCTGTTCTATGTTATTAATATTAATTTATAAAATAGTTAACTATATAATTTTTATTGCGTAAATCAAAAGGTTACCTACCTAGTTGAATGCTGATTTTTTAGGTAAAACATCTTATAAGAACCGATTAAAATAAACTTAAGATTCCTAAACCTTAAGTTCATTTTTAAACGTTTTTAAAAGGTGTTTATTGTTACATTTCCACTTGGAATAGGTAATCCGAGCGATTAGGAAAATAATTTATCATTTCGTGTTAATTATAAATCTACATCTACACTAATATTATAAAGAGGAAAACTTTGTTTGTTTGTTTGTTTGTTTGTTTGTTTGTTTGATTGTAATGAATAGGCTCATAAACTACTGGACCGATTTTAAAAATTCTTTCACCATTCGAAAGCTACATTATCCACGAGTAACATAGGCTAGGTTTTATCCCGGAAATCCCACGGGAACGGGAACTATGCGGGTTTTTCTTTGAAAACGCGGGCGAAGCCGCAGGCGGAAAGCTAGTCTATAATAAATCTTTACTTATACCTGTGTACACTGTGTCTGTACAGTTCTGATTCATATTCCTATCAAAATGTAAAATGATATGTTTATTAAAATGTTAAATTGCGAAATATTAATGCCAATGAAAATATGGAGACTCGAATTTACTTGTTGGCGTATAGACGCGATTCTTGAATATTTTTTGAATATTAATTACTCGTTAAGATTCTCATTAACTATCACTTCATGCATAGTATGTAGTGACATAGTATAAAACAAAGTCACTTCCCTCTGTATGTCTGTCTGTTTTTTAGATATTTACAACTACGCAAAGGGTTTTGATGCGATTTTTATTTAGTAAATACTCAGTAGACTGGTTCTCGAGGAAGGTCTTAGTATATAATTTGCTAAGTTTTAGACAAAGCAGGCGAAATGACGGGCGGAAAGCTAGTTTAAATACAATAAACATTTTTAGTTTAAATGTGTCCCATGATGACTATTCACTAAACTCACACTAAAATTAAATGTTCGCATAATCATTTTTAATCTAAAATATACGATTCGGTTGCCAAAAATTCTAAAATTAAATTTTCATTTTACTTTTATAAAATATCTAAACAAATGAGCGTAATATATTTTAAGTGACTTTAAACATTATTTATGACCTTTTATTTTAATTGCCTAATTATATTTACAATTATGTAATGTTGTATTTTTTAAGTGTTTTCGGTAATTTAAATATATTGTACTAATGATAACTGATAACATAACATATAATATAATAATGATAACATAACTGATCGCATTAATCTAATAAATATACATTATTATAATCATGTAAACCGATTAATAAATAAAAATAAAACATATTTATCTCAAAATAAATTTATAATAAAATAATATTAAACATACTACTCACGTTTTTTAAGTTAAAACGGTATGTGTAAATTTTTTCCGTAGAATCGTTTTCACACAATTCACTTGTAAACTTCAATTTCCAAATAATTTTTTCACACGCAACAATCGTCGTATCAACGTCAAGGAATTATTACTTTCATATGCTATTTAAACAATCTTACAATATATAATGCACTTTTAATTTAATAATTATTATGTATTATATTAATCTGGCAAATACAACATTTTAAATGTCAAAAGGAATGTTCATTTAAAACGGCTCATTGAATTGGCGCGAAACTTCGTTTAGGAACGCTGCGTTTAAAGTTGGAAGCATTTTGACGCGTGCTCTGAGTCGACCACGCGATGGTATCCCGCAAAATAGACTGGAGGCGAACACGATTCCCGAACGAAGTAAGGGCGATCTCTGCGCACAGTTCGGAAATAAGATGACACCAACACGTGTGAGTTTGAATTATGAATGCAGTTCTTATTTATTGTTAAATTTTTTATCTTTTTTTAAAGCCTGAACTGAAAAATTTTCAGCCAGTTCCTACTTTTCTTTTTCCATCAGACATTTATGACTATGATAATTATATTGTGATGTAATTCTATTCTTTTATTTTATCGTAGGTATGTATATTGTATATATTATGTATAGCATATTATTTATTATTTTTTCAATTAATTAATATATATTTTTTTTAAATATAAATTCATAGACAACACAAGTTTGTATAGAAATGCTCACATGCTCAATCTATGCTAGATAGTTTGTACTCTATCATCTATGGCTCCTGAAAAAAAAAAGAGCAGAAAGTTTAGTATTTTATGCTCAAATTATAATAATCATACAATTCACCAATGGTAAGTTTACTATGTTTTTCTTTTCATGTAATTATTAAAAACTTTGAATAAAGTAAATTTAAACAAAGAACTGAAACAACAGCTTTTTAAAATCCTAATCTAAGAACTTAAATAAAATTTTAGTTCACTAAAATTGTGTTGACACGATTTCAGCACACAAACGTAATTTCAACAAATCGAGCTTCTAAACAAAGCCATGGTATAATTAAGGGAAAATACGATGTGAAACAGTTTATATCTTTATTGCCATTTTGCACGAGTTGTAAGCCGATAGTTTGGTTTCATGATTGGCAAAGTCTATAAAACAATACAAAGTAAGATTGCTTGTACAGCGATTGGAAACTTCGTCTGTTATAATAATATCGGCGCATCGTACTAATGCAGGTAATATTTCGATTACTGTATCATTTATTTCGTTATGATATTTTTAGAAACATCTTTAATATTATTTTAAGGTAGGCTTTTCGTCCATAACTACGCAGACGTACCCATGCAGACGAGGGAAATTCTCATGGGAACGAGATGTTTCACCGCGGTAACGAGAAGCTTATGTCACTCTTTAGCCTCCTATTTCTAGACATAAAAATCCTACCATTACGATATGAAATAATTAATTTAATTCATTCTGCAATATTTTAAGCTTTCAAACAATGTTCATAAAAATAACGGAGGTAGTTTTGTTTGGCGTGACTTAGAATCGTTCATTAAAATTTAATTGTGTAGGTATTCGTTTGGCTTACACAATACTCGTGTACAGTTTAGAAATTAAAGATTACTTAAATAATGAATTCAACCTTCTTAACATAATATTATTAAAGTGGGAATAGGGCATTATCAATCTGCAGTACAAAGGAAAATTATAATGTCTTTATCGGAGTGTGATAAGGAGAGTCTGTAATGTTTTCCGAACATATCTCCGAAACGGTAGATCTTTGAAAAAATTGCATTTCGACAGTTTTTGTATATTATCTGATGTAAATTATGCTGAAAAGCTGTTTTTGTGAACTTTAAACCGAGTATGTACGAGTACCGATGAGGAGATTATTTGGAGCTTTACAAGTATTTTTTTTGCTCCATCAAATATTGCACCTACTTGATTCGCATACCATGCCTTCCAATGCTGAAACATTACGCGTGTAAATACAAATATTTAAAAATAAACATAAAATATAATAATCAAATTGTCCACATATTTTCACTCTTCCTCGTTGACTGATTGACTGAAAATGACGCAGCTATTTTTGTCTCTGACAAAGGAGCTCTTCAAATACTGCTTTTGTCAGAGAACTCGACCCTTCAAAGGACTTGATTTTTGCCGCCAAATCTCGTTATTATTTTCATAAAAAACTACATGAATTTAATACAGATATCGACCGTGTTGAACTCCACACGCAAACAATGAATAAGACATTGTTTCTAATATTGTTAAATAATTTTAAAAAATCATATGAAATGTATTAATAACAAGGAATTTCAAGAAAACTAATGATTAATCCAAAATGAAAACCGAACTGTAGTGGAAAAGTTTTATTTCTCAGGCGATAGTATTGTAGTGAAACTATTTTAGGATTAATAGCTTCCTGGTTGAAAGTAATTCTGAGATCTTCCAAGTAATTCAAACTGAAGACAATGCGACCTTGAATCGAGTTGTATTCACGTGTTAGTAGAGTATTATTTTCTAGAACGTTCTAGAAGTATAGTTGTATAGTATCTCATATATTCTATTTATAACTTCGCAACTAAGCCACATTCAAACTAATTGCATGCAAATATTACGTGCAATGATAGTTTCATGCGAAGCTTTACAAATGAAGAATTTGCAGCATACGGCATACCTTCGTATAATTCGTAGTTCCTTAAACCTGAGCTAGTACTCCATTAATAAACTTGACGTAGTTTAAACTTTGAATTTACCATGTGTTATATTATGCTTAATGTGTAAAAATTTTAAACCTTTATGTACTTGGACGTTCATGTTTGTCTTTTTATCCTGGAACGTCTTGGCAGTAGTAACGTGACATTTTTTTAAATATATCTAATATAAATGTAATGAATTCCCTACTAGTTCCTTAGTTATTTAAGTGTTTCTTAAATGATATAAGATAAATATAAATCTAAAAAATTGAACATACAAACAATAAACCTAATTAAAATATGTCGTTTTAAGAAAAAGCATTTCCGTGTTTATACTACTGAAGGTGAAATATCTCGTTCCTTCTTTTTCTTTGACTTCGCGGACGAAGCCTTGGGTTTCCATCCCAGATAGTTTCTTTATAAAGTTATCCTGTACACGAGCAGCCTTCTGAAACTCATTGTCGCTTAACAGTTTATATAATATACCTCTGGGTGTAGGTATATTATATAAACTATATTATTCTAAGGGTACAATCCCAATGAATAACTTCACATAGCCCTATAAGCAATATCATTCCAACTATTCATGACGACTCTAATGCTATTAATCCAAATATTTTTTGCCATTCAACATTATTATTTATTCCTGACCTACATTCAAGACTAACTAGTTATAATTTTCAAAAATAACAATGTCCTTTCACCGCCTAAATAATTTCGTCAAATAGCGTCCCATAGTTGAACACAAAGTTATGAAAGCCGGCGGTTACTTTCCTACAGCTATTGTTTTGGTAAGGTGGGCGGGAGACAATAGAATCTTGGATATTTTCTCAGCTGTCGTGTCATTTCTCACAAGTCGGCGTTTCGTCGTGGAAATTACCTCATTACTCAACTCCGCCTACCAAATTATGCCACTTTTATGACAGCCCTATTAAGTGAATAGATATTTGGACTGTCATTATGAATATTTATCATAATGATGCTTGAAGTAAACATTTGAATTATTTTGCGCAAATGAGTACGGTATCTTTTTTTTTCGTGTTGTAAATAGATACAAAACATAAATATAATGCGAACTCGATTGTACCTAATAAGGAGTTCGTAGGAAGAATGTTTCCTCACAAATTATATTTTGTTCTCTAATGATCATACTGTGTGAATGGGACGTTCTCCATTATAATTGACTCATTAGACATTTGGAAATCGCTTATAACGACGCGACTTATTTTCTTTTAGGTGTCTATGTGAATGTAAAAAGTGACAACAACAAAAGACGGCTCTTACAAACAAATTTTTACTTCCAACGAAAACTTAAATAGTGGTTATCAGTGTTTTTGTTTTTTTTTTGCTTTCTATTTCGTTAGTAAAAATATTATATGTAGGTATTATAATTTCTCCCATAGCGACACAACACGTCATATTAGCATATCGGTGACGCAAAACCCATATGTTATGCCCCTACCAAAAAACATGGCTACGACGGATTCTCTCCAAAATTGGGTATTTATAAAATTTTTGTTTTTCTTTAACTTTTACTTCATTAAACTTACGTATTGCATTGATACCAATTAATTCGTAATTAAAATTATTACAAAGATAAAACATTAAAATGTGACGTAGATCCAATGATTTCGTAGAAGCGCAACATTTTTCTAAAAGAAACATCAAGGAAACTTTTCTACAATAAACATTTTATTTAATTTTCACCTCGCCGTACTCTAAACTAATAAGGGAAACATCTAGAAAGTTGTCTCCTTTCGTTACACCACGCTGTTTACAATTAACCTTTGTCTGTGCAATTGTCAGAACTTTGAGAGCGACTTTCTTTCCTTGCTTGTTTTAAATTGTACCTTTGAATTATTATGCTTGTTAAAAAATTATAGTTGATGTTGAAGGTTGAAATTTTTTTTAAATATGGGTATAGTATATTAAAATAAGGTAGCGGTTGATGGCTTTTAATAGGTAATTACTTATTTACTGCATCTGAGCGATAAGCAACAAGAGTTGTCTCTTATTGCAAGCATTCACTTTGAACTATAGGTAATACCAATATCTCATAGTTCCAATCAATTCCATTAAATAAAGGAATTCATGAAAACTTATAAAACGGGCATGATAGAGCATAAAAGATCCGAATAATAGATACCCCATATTGAGATAAATTGGACAAAGATTACGCAATATATTTTGACACAAATGGCTCACTTGGGCTGCATTTATTTACTGTCACATTGATGCTAAAAAATAAGAGTCAATTTATTTTCAGTGTTAACTTTTGGGAACAATAAGTATCATTTTAGTAAACGGAATTGAGAAATAAACACAAAAAAATACAAAGGTTCTGAAAAGCTGATTTATTTGGAGGCAGATCTAATAAATTTTTCTCTGTACGTCTTTACAAACGTGATTTTTCATTGCTATTTCTTAGGTCATACAAAGAAGTTCATTCTTCATTTCTCACCATTTTTACGCGGAGTAAAATAATCGGCACAAGCCTTTATACATCCTATATTTAGAATTCTAATGCCGCTAACTTTAAATTGAATAAACATCATTTTATACAACAAACTCGATCCTAATTTAAAATTTTCAACACAAAACACGTACGGAAGAGAACATTATCGCTGAACATAATAAAATTACTAAACTCCTCAACCCTCTGTATTAGTAAAGAAACCACACCCCGTCACGTCCTATTTAACTACAGCCATAAATCACTTCTGTTCTTGTTAGCCACATGACGAAGTGACAAGCTAATGACTAAATATGTTGCCAAATTACTACCAGCTAAAGATTTAGCATATTATGAAAGACCAGAAAATATGTGAAGGGATTGATACTCGCCTTTTGTTTTTGTCGCGTGATTAGACAATTAAAGGTAGGTAGTAGGTAGGTAATCCTAGCATTGTTTTAGTTAATTATTATATTATAATGATACTGACAACATAATAATATCACTTGATATTGTCGGTCTAAAAAAGGAAGTGGAAAGTTTTCAAAATATGTCTGACGACTCTATAGCAAGCCCAAAAATTTTTCCGCCTTTAAAATACTATTAAAAATTATTTAATTCAATACAATTTCGATTCATTTCATATAAAACATGTTGAATTATTTTAAGTCGACTAATCCGCAGAGGGTCACATTGACTAGGTCAATTTATTTAAGACGGCGGAACGTGAATCGTGATTCTATTGAAATTTAGATACCAATAATCTTATCCAATTTATTTCACAATAGGATTTTTGTATAGATTATAATTCAATGTTGAATGTAACAAAATATAATAGTGAAGTAAATCATATTTAATAATTAGCTGTTTGCACGCAATTTCAGTCACGTGAATTAATTTTTGTGTTTTCATACTACATAATTGAAATTAATCAACCGCTGACAATTAACTACAATGTATTATTATATTTACAAAATATAACAGTTCTGTCATAACTCGTGTCGTGAGATTTCAAAATCGGAAATATTTTGCTTTCTACATCTACACTACATACTTATATACTTAAGCAGAAAATAACAAAATAACATCTTCAGTGCTCTTCGTTTCCAAAAGGCTACGTAATATTAAGAAAACAATTGAAAAACAGAACAAACGCACTATAGATACACGATAAGCAATCGCTAACATAAGATAAATATACACAAGTACAACATTCGCCAATTCAATCTTTGTTAAGAGGCACTCAGCTTAGACATAAAAAGTTGGACAATCGAATTGAGGCTGTCCTAATACGTTACTTCTTATTAGGGAGAATTGGGTTCAAAAACTGCTAAGAAAAACTGTGTTAGTAAAACTTGTTCGTGTCCGAAAACGCTTATCTATTCCGTAATGCATACAGTAGTTTATTTATAGGGCCAACTTGTAACTACTTTAGTGTAGTAATTGTAGAGATGGTAGTTGTGAATTGAATTTTATCAGGACTTTTTGTGTTTTATTACCTGCCCCATACAAAACAATTTAGCCTTTATTAAACTTCCGACTTTTGCTTCGTATGACTATAGCCGTCTTCTAAAATAAGGCTAGGTTATTAACATGCTCCACTCCAGTTGGTCTTAGCGTGATGATTTTATAGCCTGTAGCTTTCCTCGATAAATGGGCTATCTGACACCGAAGAAATTTTTCAAATCGAACCGGTAGTAGAACCTGAGATTAGCGCGTTCAAACAAACAAACAAACTCTTCAGCTTAATAATATAAATTAGTTTAATCATTTTTTAAACCCAAAGATAAATTGACTATAACCTAAAAATCACTTAGCGCCGTAACAAATCACATTATTCTTCTTTTCCTCTAAGTTGGGAAAGCTAAGAAAACTGTATTCAACCAGTTCTTTCCTCGCGGTTCTGAAGGCCAAAGTGCAATTGTTAGAACTCTTTATACAGTCATCAATCAGAACTTTAACAACTTGCCTATCGTTCATTTTCTTATACCTTAACGTCTCAAAGAATGGACACGTTCCTTTAGATGACTTACGTAACATTTTAAATATTATAAACCTTATTAGTGCAGTCAAATTTAGTGTAAGTCTCGGAAAATCGAGTTGGCTAGGTCAACCCCCTAAAATAACAGCTGTACTAACTAGGTATATTACTTTACAAATTAATAGGCGAAAATATTACAGTCATTTGAACAGAGAGACTTAATATTTCTTAGTTTAAATTAAATTAATTTTATATCGACAAACGAAATAATTTTCTTTCAGTATTCCTTTATATTTACGACTAGCCTTCGAGTGTTGCCAATAATATTATATAACAACCGGCGCCCCCGGATTAAATATCTATATTTATTTTAAAATAGCCCAATTCCACGTTTTTTTGTAATTTTACAAATCAATAAAGATTTAGAAAATTAAAGACTATAACGGATTTTAAACACGATTTAATCTTTTTAATAATTAATCCGATGTTTCGCATAATTTACAGCGAGCGTGGTCGCGGGGAAACTCAAGCTTATCTAGATATACTCGCGTAAAATCAAACACAATAAAAAACTAAAATAAAAGTATTTATTAGTAAATATGTTTCTATAAAACTATCTATTACGTATTATATTCAGTGTCAGTATTCTTATAAGCAGGAAATAGTAGGATGCGGCAACTCCAGTTCGACCATTGTCACCATACTCTTATCTAGAGGAAGTTCTATCCGAGAATCGATATACTAGACCGAATAGCTACATAGATTTACTCGTGTATGTCATTTGCATAATAAATAAGTAGTTATAGCTTGGGAAATTCAAAAATTATATTGTAATCTCTATACTTTAGACTAACATGCCACTATAGTTCGACAACAAGGCTCTTTTCTTCTTGTGCGATAGTTATATCCTACTAGATTTCCGCCCGCGGCTTCGCCCGCGTTTGCAAAGGAAA
>CAJQZN010010381.1:0-15925 GCA_907164685.1 Colias eurytheme | reverse complement strand
GCTTAAATAGAATACGGTTTCACGGAAATATATTTTCTATAGGACTAACTATTTACCTAGTTCGCGGAAAAACTCGCGAGCAAAAAATAATAAAGATAAAATAAATTCTAAAGCGTTTTAAATAAAACTGTCAATTTATATCCCACAATAAAACACAAAATTAACAACAAAAAGCTATCAACAGACCACAAAAGGGGATGGCATGCGAAACTCCATTACGGTCACCGAAATCATGCTTTTAAAAATTCAAAATGCGTTTTGTTTTAACTACTACCTAGCTACGAACTAGCTTTGCATTTCAGTTGCTCGCGACTGTGGCATTTTGAAAATAGGAAAAGAGATAACAATTAAAAAGTCGAAGTTTGTTCTACGTAATAGTTCGTCTTCTCATCCGTATTTTAGACTGTCCTTCAAATATCGGGACTCTGTTTTTTTTTTCGCTTTTCAATGCATTTTTGAACGTATTTTTCATACAACAAAACGCAGGTGGTAGTAGGTACATAGTATAAGAAGATCTAATTTCAACCACCTTTGCGCTAATTCGGTAACCAAGAAATAAAAGGCATTGTCAACTTTAATACTCCGATTATAGAATCGATTATCTTTTGAAATAAATTATGTTTTCGCACATTGTTCATTGTCCCTCCCTACAAAGGACTAAGCAAGTCACTAACGGCACTCCATTAGGGCCGCACACGGAAATACGTTTTTAAAAATTCATAACACGTGTCTACCACGAGGGGATAGGGTTGTCAAATGCGCAAAATATTTCGTATAATTTTATCATAGTTCGGACGGAGAGGGTTAGCTTTTATAGACTATCCAATGTTAGAGGATTGAAAATGTTTAACTTGTATTTTTATGAGTGTCTAAATGTTGTAAGCTCTGTTACATAATATGAAACAGCTACATAATTATTATAACTCTACATCGTTTTGAAATTATCATGTAACATGAATATTAATTATGCATTTGTATGTCACACAGCAAATATTATTTTAGAAATTATTACCTAGATACATTATATTCAGTGCTGATAAACGATTTATTATTTAGTACGAGTTTACAATATTATAGAATATTCTTTTGATAATAGTAATTACTCATTAAATACAATAAAAGTAAATTTATACATTTTCTCAATAAATATTCTGTCAAATGCACCGATAAATAAATAATTAAGTGAATAAATAATCCCGATTAATTGACTTTAACTCGAAACAAATGAAAAGACATCACGTATCTCTAAAGAATTAATTCCCAGCTAGATGTGTAATAGCTAAAATAACACGCATTTTGCACAAAGCGTCTGCAATTAATTGAAATTTCTAGTCGCTACATGCAATTAATCAGCCCGTCTGTTTCTAGATCTATTTGGAATAAGCTGCAAATTAAGTTCAATATACCACTATAAAATTAAATTTCTATCTCTACCACGTAGTATTTTTTTATGTTCTTATCACAGATTCAATAAAGATTTCTAGCCTAGATTTAACCTGTTTCGTTTTATAAAAACTAACTCATATATTAATACTAGCTGGGCATTGGTCTTAGTGTGATTCCTCGATAATTGGGATATCTAACACCGAAATAATTTTTCAAATCGGATCAGTAGTTCCTGAGATTAGCGTGTTCAAACAAACAAACTCTTCAGCTTTTTATAAAGCTAACTAATTTTTATAAAATCTATAAGTACTAATAATATTATTAGTATAGATACCTTCTTATTAGAAATACAATTTCATTCAAATGTGTTGTTGTTTGAATTAAAAATACATACCAAATGTAATGTGTAAGTATAAAATAACGTCAGTATATGTTTAGATAACCTTTCTTACGACTTGTTATGTACGCTCTTGTCTTGATGGCTAATGAGTCACACTCGCACGTTAGTTATACATAAATATAGCCTCTACCTGCGGCTCCACTTGTAATACAACAAACAAACAAAATACCAACCACAAGTAAAACAAAATATTATGTGGTTTTATGAAACCACTGTAAATGTGAAACTTTTTTCACATTATACACATTAAATTAAAAAATCTGAATAATATTCTATTCAGAGTATAAAAATTTCTTTTATCCCTACTCCGCGGCCGAACATCACACGACATACAACACATATTTCGACGAAAAAAATTCAGATGAAGTTTTATTTTGCCCAAAAGTACACAGACAACGGTTGAAACAAAAGTCCTACGTATTTGAAGCCGGTGATAAAAGAAATACAGTCTTCACTATCCTGAATCTTCAGATATTTTTACAGCGAGATTAAATTCCCACTCTCCAGATAATTGGCTAGCGGATACTTGCGACTCGTTCTAATGAAAGTTCCACTTTAGTATGGGACGTTTTGTCGTATTTCATTGACTACTTTAATAAGAAAAGTGTCTTTAAAAAATAAGTGCATTGAAAGGGAATAAATACCGCTGGTCGAAAAAGTTATGATTTATGCAAAATGATTGATGTAATAAATTAATGTAGAGTTGTTATTCAGAAACGACTGCATTTTAAATTCTTACCGATAACACCACAAGCTTGAAACTTAGAAGAGTTTTATGTTAATTACCTGTAAAAAGAAAAATTATTACATTAATATAAAAGTAAAGTTAGAGTCAAAATATTTAATTTATAAATCTTGCATCAATAGGATAATAATTACATGGATAAATGGTTACAATACTACCTCCACATGAAACAGTCAATTAACTCCCGTTAAATACCATTCAACTAAACAGTGTTTAAAAGTTAAACCCGGTTAAATCGGGCGGTTAGCGCGTAACCGGAGTTAATCCTGGCCAGCTGTGCGTGCGGTTGGCCCGTTATCCGGGGAAATTACATTTTTCCCTGCCAAACAATGTTGTTTATTATCAGCAAGAGATTTATTAAATATTTCGCCTACTTTAGATTATATTTTTCAATATTTTACTATTTTTTATAAGTCTTGATGCGTTTTTAAGTTGAATTCTGAATTAAATATTTTTGTAGAGTTAGTTAGTAGTAAGACTAAACCCGATACTATAATACAGTTGGAAACATAGTAATAAAATGTCCTTACATTAATATAATAATTAATATATTATAGTAGAGAAAATCAAATAGTTTATATTGAGTTGATATCCAGTTAAGTTAACAAACTTCCAATTTACATAACTAAAGTCAACAAACTACAAATTTCACTAGAACATTAATTAATATAAGAGACATCGAAAATAAACCAAATTGATACTGTGAAAGTACATTTAGATCCCGCAACGGAGCTCGATCGATTGTGGGCTAAAATTAAGCGCCTGCAGAGAAATTAATGCAAACACTCTCTGACGGGTTTACAATGCAGTTCGGACGGAAGGCGCTTCGTTATTGAAATATGGAATATAAAGATAATAGCAGAAATACGGAAATTTGAAACATTTTCTACTGGATATTTATTATTTGCAGTTATTTTAAGAGTATTGCGCTCGAGCTTTCATTAATTGTATACGAAAATGGAAGTGTTTTGTAAATATTACCGATGTATTTAAAGTTATGCAATTGTTGAAGACAATTGATTTTTATGCATTCGATATTATTGTTTTATTATTGTTTCATTACCCATACTATGAGTTAGATTTAAATAACTTTTAAGAATCTACTTCTGATGAACTTTGAAACTTGTAAAAGAAAAGTTGTTTTTAACTGAATAGTATATCGGATACACACAATTATAATGGGACCAGAATAATTAATAAACAAAATGACAACACACATAAAAAGGGTAGTAGTTAACAAAGGTTTAAGCCCTTGAGTTAAACATTGGTTAAAGTGATGATAATCGAATGGGGCCATAATGATGCCTCGAAGGGTCCCAGTTAATTATCAGACCTCGTAGGGATGGACATTCGGGTGTAGGCAAGAAAATGAATAAATAATTTTTTAACACTGTGATAACATGATGTCACACACTGTACTTTTTGTGCCCCGCGGTTAGTTAGGTTGCTAGTTATATTTTAACTAGCTGTGCCCCGCGGTTTTACGCGCAGTGCTCCGCTCCTGTTGGTCTTAGCCATATGGTATATAGCCTATTATAGCCTTCCTCGATAAATGGGTTATCAAACACCGAAAGAACTTTTCAAATCGGACCAGTAGTTTCTCAGATTAGCGCATTCTTAAACAAACAAACTCTTAGTACTTTGATTATAAATACTTGTTACTACGTGTAAGAGATGAACAAATGTATAGAACAAAGTCGGGTTAGTTTCAAAGTCAATCATTATTAATTTAAACAGTGTAGGAAGGTAATGTTTAAAAAAAATTGTATTAACCAAAATATACACCCCAAAAATATAAATACATAATCTTTTAAATTTAACGAATTTCTCATCAAAAATCAATTCTTAAGTATCTACATCATGACCTTTCACAAACTTTTTCAATTATTAATAACAATAAGACCACGGCGATTAAATTAGTTGAAAAGATTAAAAATCTCGTCGAGATTTGAACCTTAAGAGCAGTGACCTTAATATGGAACAAGCTAAATGAGCGGTTAATTACCCCCCCTCCCTCTTCTCTATGCGCCCCCACCCCTCCCCACTTTACTGGGAAAAAATTAAGCTTTCATATAATGAATGATGAAACCGGGAAATCTTGCAACAATTTTGTAATTTTTCTCTCGTCGCAAAGCTGAAGTTAATACGTGGAATTGAAAATTATTATGAAATTTGATTGCCGAAGTATTTTAACGTTTTTCTGAATTATAATCGATTTTTCTTCTGAAGAACGGTTTTATTTTTGCTAAAATTCCTGTGAAATTAACACAGACAATTAATTTATTTCATAATTTAATAAATAAACTTGGTACTCAGTGGATTTTGGATAGACTTGTCAGTTTGAAGAAAATATTGATACTTTATTAATTCCAGAAAATATTTTTTTTGTTGTTGTATGACAATTTTGTTTTGCGAAATATATTAAGTAATTAATAGCATCGTTGAAATAGTGATTTAAATAAAAAGTCTCAATCTGTATGACTAGTACGTGCAGTTCACGAACTATCTTTTAAAAATAAATCATTCGAAAATCTATCACCAAACTGATAACAAAAACGCTTCCAATATTTAACTTCAAATTTCCTATAACAAACTTGAAAATCACTAAGTAGACAAGCGCAGGAAAAAGTCGAGGAAAAGTCGCGGAAAAGTCGCCCGTTCACAATCTCCCATTGGTTTGTCGCCAAAATAGTTGCTCACTAACTTTTAACTATCGGAATTTCAATTTTAATATCACCCCATTTGCAATTACCGACCGTATTACAACAACATAAGATAGCTTTTAGCAAATTGCTTAACTCGTTTGAATTGTTTGAACAAACACATTTGTTTCACTAGTTGGAACTTCTTACAATGGTCATTTCAACTTTAAAAGATATTTTCGCTTGTTTGAAGTTGCTCTTGTATATTTTACTCTCATTTTTCGTGGAAATTTTATTCGTTCAAAATAAATGTGCCTCATTTGTTTTGAACTCACTCCTTTTTATAAATCTACGTTTAAGACATATTATAATCTAAATAATATTATAATAATTCAAAACTGAAGAATTGGATGACTTATCTATCCGTTGCAAATGTGTATGTGTATGGCATACATTTTAGAATTCATTAACCTTTACCACATTGCCAATTAAAAAATAAAACACATTTATATCAATAAAAATGCCCATACAAGCAACCCTAAAATTACACAAAATATGCCACAATAAACAAATTCTTTTCAAATTCGGACAAAAGATCCGAATTTAGGGTTCCGCATCACTCACTGACACGTCCATTGTGGACCCTGACAATTATTTATTCGTAGGTCCAAAACGGGTTCCGGAGATATATCGACCATCATTAGGCAAATTGAGCTTTTCTACATAATATGATAATCTAAACAACTATAATGTAATATACAATTGTTGTAATAGTTTTCTTGTATTTTTTACAAATAGGTTCATTGTTGTGTTTTTACTTTTTAGTTAAATTTAACCTTCAGATTAAAATTTAAATCAATTGGAATTTGAATTTGATACAAAATACTTTAATTTTATAGTTAGAAGATAGTACCAATTAAATAGTTTTCTTATATTATTTACATGTATTATAATAACACCTACTGATATTCATCTTAAATATTTATTAAAGTGAAACTTTTTTTACATCGTCTCAAACTTTTTGGTCTGTGTAGCGCATGTCGCGTGTATCGCGGCTGCCGAGTAGGTATACCTACTCGGCAGCCGCGATATGCGCGCGATATGCGCGACATGCGCTACACAAAGCAGTGTTCGGAACCGTTCGAACAGTTTCACTTTTACCGTGGTTTCATAAAACCACACAACATTTTTTTAAAAAAGATATCACATCTTTACTCGGGTCTCTACAACGCATGTAAAGCAACCACACAAAACGCTTATAAACTCGACTCTATCCCGTTATAATAGAGCCTAGATCTTTAATTATTCACAAAGTTTATAAAGATAAAGTTCATAATAGCGTATTCAAGAAAAGTGTCAAAGTACAGCAGCAATACATCTTGCTATAAAGTGAAGCGCAGGTGAGATATAAGTTTAGAAACCTCTCCCGAGCAATATTGTAACAGAAAATGTAACCTTTAATATAAGTTTAATGCGTATTATAATTTATTATTAAGATGAACAATTTTCTCGCTTTATGGTTGGAAATGTTCTTGAGAATAAAATGAAAAATATAATGTAACGCAATGTTTCAAAATCATCTAGGAAATAGAGACGTCCAAAAATGTTTTCAAAATTAATTTGTAGAAGCATAAGCATTTTTATCGATAAAAGTACATAGGTTTGTTACTTTTTCATACTTCTACATGTACTTGACAAAATTACTTAAATTCATTTATAATAAATGAGTTGTTTCTTAGCCGAGCAATTCACGGGCTTGCCATTAAACAAAATATCATTATGTACATAAAATACAAGAGTTTAAATCACAAACTTGTTCGAAGAAGAAACTGTCCGATCCAGAGGAAAGTTCGAGAAACTACACTGAATTTGAAATGAAAAAGTTAATCCTTCGATTGGTACAAACTGGCGCTCAGGAGTTGAAAAATAAACTTAGCAAGTTTCTACTTACAGCACTTGACTTTATTGATCTTGAAGCACTATTTTATTAATGGTTAGGTCATAGTTTTGGTTACACTATTTGTGAATGCCTCAAGTCTAAGTAGAGCATTTTTTCTACAGAAATGGGTTAATTTATGCACTGTTTTAACTTATTTGGTAGTGGGAAATTTGGTGTATTATATAATTGATAAGTATAGGCTCTATAATATGTCGTATCTGCAAGTTTAAAAAATAAATTAAATGTTGTTTGGATAAATTTACCTTATTTGTCTTAGTATACCTCTATCAGTAATATATTTACATTTCTTCACTTACTAAAAAATAATATCCTGTAACAAAATATTAAGAACTACAATCAACATCCCTTCGTAGTGGCGAACAACTTGATTACTATCAAACTTTTTGTCATAAAGCGCTACAAAACCAACAATTGTACCATAAATAAAACTCAATACCATACATCAATAGATATTATATCAAATAAAAACCCCAGGATGACGCGTAGAAACAACACATCTCGCATAATTAAGGCTGCGTGAATTTTCCACACAATTTGGGGTCAGCTAATGACGCGACAGAACTGCTGACTCATCGCTCAAGTGCTAATTGATTCGTAAGTATTTTTGTTTAAGTATTCGAGAAGCTTCTGATTAGTATGATAAGAGTTAACCATTAACCAATGATAGGACTATTTGTAAATTAGCTGGAACCTACCCAAGCCTACGTATAAGTTAAACTATAATCTATCTCTGTAACAAATTTCATGCAGATCTGATCAGCTGAATTAACGTAAAAGAGTAACAAACAGACATCCACAAAATCTTCACATTTTTAACACTAGAAGGTGAGGTAGAATGTCCTGACAGATGCTTACATTTTAATACACATATTGTATATATTAAAATACTAGCGGTCCGCCCCGGCTTCGCCCGTGGTACCTACATGTTTAAACTATCCTATCTCTCAAGTTGGATCGAACTGCACATGGTGTGCGAATTTTATTATAATCGGTTAAGTGGTTTAAGAGTCAAATGAGGACAAACATTGTGACACGAGATTTATATTATTATATATTAAGAAGATAAGAGACGTTGCAATGAGAATTCGATCTTACTAAAAATACTTGAATATTGATTCTTTGGATCAATTTTATATTATATCTATTTATTATATATCATTAACTGAGATGAAGAAGAAAGAAACAAAAGTGATTACTTTAAACACTGATTACTAAGATTTATAAGGTTGAGCTTCGGATTGATTAATTGTTTTTAGGTTAAACATTTATTTATTCATTTAGGCTTGCCAAAGTACTTTTGGATCGTCATTATATGGATTGATTATGTTCATTCGATTGTGAAACATAAAAAAAGGTGAAATATAATCATAAATCATTATTATAAGCGATGTTTTTGTTCTTTTTTCTATAATATGTAGTTAATAGTAAAATTAATTAAAATTATTACACCAACTCATTACTTCTCACTTACATTTGATATTTATCCCATGTATGTATCTAAAATGTCCTTTCGTTCCATTACAAGCGCTAACAACAAAAAAGTATCACTTTTCCATCCGCGCGCAATACGGAATCTATCAAAGATGACAATTACGTGAAAATGTAATGAAATCAACCCTCCACTGCGGGTGAAAGTTCGCTGAACATTGCTCAAGTGTTCACTTAACCTGGGACGACCGCGACTTCGCAAAATTTAATAAATACACTAATTGGTACAGTGCCTGCCACTTTAGTTTGCACATCGAGCCTTGCTGCATCGGTAACGATAGCATGATAATGTAACGAGTGCGTGTTGCATGTATGAGAGATATATATTTTTTTCTAATAGCTCTTTTTTACGTGTAAGATATGATTTATATTAAATTGAACAGCCCAGTTAATAAAATTATTTATTAAAAAATATGTGTAGAGTTATAAAACGATTTTACATTAAAAGAACCAGTCACTGTATCACTGTATAAAACGTTTAATATTAATTAAACGTGCGTCCCAATCATTTTGCAACGCACTGTATATAACAAGAAATCGTATTTTCCATACAACATTTTCCAACAAACTATACAAATAAGCCTCGCAAAAAATTGTACAACAAATTAAAACATTTAATAAAATCACGGCTGGATATAAAAAGCCACAATCTAGGAATAAAATGGGATATTTTTTATATTAAAAACATGAAAATCTCGTGACGCTCAACCTAATTATGGAGGGAAAAATGAAACCTTTAAAATTACAGCGCTATCGTCCATGTTGGATATTAAGAAAACGTTTAAATTATTATTACGGTTTATTTTTAGTGCACGTTTTGTATAATATGATACTTTAACGTTTTTTTTAACTAGTTTTGTAAATAACATTTTGTTATCTTTAATTTTAATAAAATGTAAAAACTGCACCGATTATTATGCTCCGTTTGGATTTCCCACTTGAACTATATTATATTATGTTTCATTGTGGTACTTGTAGGATGCAGGTACGTAGATTAAGAAGTAATTTCAGTCTTGTCATTACTCCAACTTATTTAATAAAAAAAAAAATTCCTTCTTTTTCTTAATGCACTGGGAAAATAACATATTTTGTGATTGCATATATCATGCATATATACAGGCGTAATAATACTTAAATATTCTCGAACATAACTCGATCTTCCTTCACGTTCGAGTTACCGTAGTATCACCTCCATCGCTTATTCATTCAGACGAAGCGGTGTTTTCATTAAATTTGGATTTTTACCTAGTTTACTGACACGCCGGTAATTGAACCCGGGACCAATTTGCATACCTCCACAATGGGTATAAAGAGTAGAGTGTTTCGAAATTAGATACTAATGAGTTTTGAATATGCCGCATTTTTATAAAGTAATGCTGTTTTTGAAATATATATTATAGGTAATAGAAAAAAATATTTTATATCAGTATCTGTATTGTGATTGTAACTTATAAGTTATAACGGTTTTGAAATTGCTGAGCACATTTTGATGTATGATGCTATAGAGATAGTCGAGTTGAAATCTTTTATAACGTAAAGAGTGAAACTTCAATCAGACGCTAGAAAGTGTGTTAATATTTAACTCTAAGTATTTACTAAATTGTAATAAAAAATATGAGATTTTAGATAAATATGGTACACGTACAAACACTCTATCTATCTGTTAGTATCATAAAAATATCTATGTTATATGCGCATAAAAGCATTTTAGGTATTTGTCCCAAATACAAAATTTCAGAAGTTACGAGAGGCATTTCCTACAATCCTACATCCCTACCTTACAAACTATATCAAACAGCACTCACGTTGCCCCCTCCACATTTGATACGCCAAAATATAATGACTCCTGAAGTCGTACCGCAGTATCAAATGCACGGTGGCTAACGCGAAACGGCTCCTAAATCAACATACACGCCATCTCCTTATCTCAGCCGATCTGACCTGACCCTTCTGCGTTTCAAAGGACTGTGCACTTTGTTGACAAGATATATGGGTCAATATTGCATAATGGTATTCTATCTCGGAATATGATCAGCTTTGACAATGGAAAAAACGACGCAGCTTCATAACCTTTATTGTGTTCAAGGCTCCTTTTGTAAATTCTTTTGTACTTATTTAATAAGTGATTTTGTGACCTTGAGTGAGTGGGGGATGAAATTTCTGTTTAGTGATCGATTTTACTCGTTTTAATATGCTTTTATGTACAATATACTTTCTTTCTTTCTTCCATTCTAAGTAAAAGTTTGTAAGCCTTCACGTGTATTGCCTCTAGTATAAACGATTGATCCTAATCCTATCCTAATACTATTATAAAGGCGAAAGTTTGTAAGTATGGATGTATGGATGTATGGATGTATGGATGTTTGTTACTCTTTCACGTAAAAACTACTGAACCGATTACAATGAAATTTAGCACACATATCGAGGGTAACTTGGATTAACACATAGGATAGGTTTTATCCCGGAAATCCCACGGGAACGGGAACTATGCAAGTTTTTCTTTGAAAACGCGGGCGAAGCCGAGGGCGGAAATCTAGTCGTAGATATATAAATCTTATTTTGCACACGATAGTCTAAATTAACACATTAGCTTTTCCAGTAAAAACCCGAGCTACAGCTAACACAATTATGTTTAAAAAGAAACTAAAAATTATCTCAACAAATATTTTCTCAACTAATATAATTCTAGAACCGAGAAGTGTAGTACCGCCCCCACAACCGCCCCGAAGGAACTATGATATTAATTTTCTCGCCATTTGATACAATTTTTACTGAACGAAGTGAATTGTCGTCGGAGGAATTCGACGATATTTGTCCATGAAAATAAGAAGTTATTTCAAAACTATCTCAGTTGTATTTAATATGTCAAAGTTACAGAAAAGGTTGACTTGTTGTTGAGGTTTTTATTGTTAAACATATAAGAGATGAACCAAAATGTTTAATTGTACTTTCTGAATATGCGTTTTGTTTGTTCAAAATCTGGTCGTATAAAGGATATACTTTATAGAATCTTGATCGTAATATAATAAATACTAAATAAATTATAATATTTATGCAATGATGTTTGATTTATTAACCCCTTCTTATTTCACAACACCTCGAACATGAACTTTTTCATTACATTATTACCAAGACGAACATTAAAAGCCAAATAACAAGAAGAAAACCTAGTAAATCCCAAAGCAAACTCCACAAAACGCTATGAAAATAAATATCGCACGGTTCCTTCGATATTTTTCCAGAATTCTGGCTATTTTTCTTAAATCGTCGTCCACTCGCGAGCCCATACATTTCATGTGTTATTGAACGCTTCTGCCGACAAATGGCGGTGAAGCAATAGAAAATATTATTTACTAGGTCTTACACGCGACTTTGGGTGTATTTTCTTGTTAATAAATTCTATACATTCTTCATTTCATAGGTTTTTATTGAAAGATGTAATTAGACATCATTTTTGACCATGATTCAGCATTATAAATTATAATCAAACTACTTAATTTCTTTCGTAAATTTTTTTTATTAGTAACAGGTTACTTATATCCAAAGAAAAGCTTTGTATTTTTTTTCTTTTTATTGGGAATAGGGAAGCGCTTGACCACAATCTCGCCTGATGTTACGCTGAGATGTGGTCTAAAATGATGTGTATGGTGGTGATAAAACGCAAACAAAGTCACTGGCTTCAGCTAGTAATAAATACTTACGATGACTCTTTCCGCAATGCTCGAGTTAACTCGTCTAAGGATGTTCTAGCTGTAACTGTCTTTTGTTTTTAATGAAATACGACGGCGTATTGTTTGCGCTGTTAGAATTGCGTTTGAAATTATAATTAAAAAATTGTCATTCATTATGAGGAGAGAGAGAATTATTTATAAGTTTCTTCCTCTTTCAAAATATACAAAATAGTATGGGTTAAATATTTAAATAATACATAGTTTCTTGAAATGATGTAAGTTAAATAATTAATGATGGATGTTTTAGCATGCAGCAGTTACAGAGATAAACGTTATATAAAAGCTCTATCTAAAATAGGATTTTCATTTTTATGTCTTACTAGATTTCCACCCGCGGCTTCGCCCGCGTTTTCAAAGGAAAACCCGCATAGTTCCCGTTCCCGTGGGATTTCCGGGATAAAACCTATCCTATGTGTAAATCCAAGTTACCCTCTATATGTGTGCTAAATTTCATTGTAATCGGTTCAGTAGTTTTTACGTGAAAGAGTAACAAACATCCATACATCCATACATCCTTACAAACTTTCGCCTTTATAATAGTATTAAGATTAAGATAAAGAATCATGTAATATTTACAATTTACGTTTGCGTCTAATAAAGGAGCATATTAATTATTATTTAAAAAGAAAGAACGCCCAAACTCGCTTATCAATATTGCGTTTGAATAATCAAGGTTCAATTCGCCATTTTATTCGGAAATCAAATTACGACGCCAAATGGAGGGAAATCTGCCCTTAATTATATCCCTAACTTCATGAAAGGCGCCATAATTACACTCGCTTTTATTTATTTATTGTATTTATTTCTCAATTAATTCAATCAAAATATTTGATAGACTAAGCCCTAAGGGGTGTAATTCATCTGTTAAACAATTAAACAAAGTACCTAAATGTGCCAAATGAAGTATAATGTATTCAGCCTTTATACATTAATGCTTTTTACATATTTAGTTAGATAAGTATCTACAAAAATAAGTATATGGGAGATAATCTGGAAAAGTTCTGATCCCTTTTTGATAATTCTATCACTCCATTATCCCCACGCGAAAGTCTTTATAGTCTTACAAAAAAAATATATTTTTATCTTTGATTTTTACCAAAGTATTGAAAATCTCTTGGTTAAAAACTATTTTAAATTTTAATCAGGTAATGTTTTAGTTAAAGTTTATTGCCTCTTGATTTTCTTTTTTATACAATTATCCTAGAATCACGAAAGATACTCTACGAAGTTAACCACGAAATTTGACTCTTGATAGAGCTATTTTTCTGAGCAATATTCAATTATTACGAAAAAATACTCTCCATCAACTCTATCTATCCTAAAAGCTCTATAAAAAACCAGAGCATACATCATAGATGAAACCTAGTGTATTTAACGATCCCCGCTCGGCTCTAAGTCGCACGCCTCCTCGATCCATCACTTTATATAATTGAATAAAATCTCTCTTTAAAATTTTAATAAAATTTCATAGAATAAATTACCCAGACTTTATTAAGTCATATTTTACACACGGTGTCCTTTATGTTGATTCTTAAATGAATGACCTTATAACGGATTTAAAGCGGGATTTATTCATTTTAATATTTCTATATTGACTTCGTATATGGTCATAGATAAACTATATATACCTCGTAAGTACCTATATAAATCATATAAAAGTAAACAGAAGAAATATTAGTTAATGATATTACCTACGCACATAAATATTTTTCTTAAATAATGTTATTTGAAGTTACACTTATTTTACATAAATCATAAGAATATGCATAATCATATTTGCAGCTTCATAAAAATAAAATTAATCTCTAAATACGTATAATATTGGGCTATCAAGCAATAATTGTAAATATATTGTTTATTAAGAGTCCGATTAAAATAATGCAAATAACGAGTCCACACAGAACAAAAGATTTCCTTTTACATAATACACGGTGATTTAAAAAATACCGCTAAACACGAAGAATACTAATTTGAGCTTTCGTGTAAATAAAACTAAGATTCGTTAAAAAACATCGTTTACAGTGCACGGAAGCGACACGACATTTTCATTTGCTTTATTAAGATAATATTCACATTTTTATTCAAATAAACTCAACCCAAATTGTATCAAAGACTTTATATTGTAAAAATGAATGAATATATACAAATAAGAATTATATTAGAACACAGTAGTTTCTCTTAACAAACTTTCTCATGTGATATTTACCAAAACTATGTGACATCATAACACTCATATGAAAAACTTTCCATACATATTCGTTTTGTTTTCATTAAATGGTTTAATAGCATTTTTAGCATTTTTATTATTGTAACGATTGATTAAGATCTATATTATAATCCAGCTAAAGACAAGTCATGTACGCAACGATAAAATATCGTACGTTCTAAATGACAGCTCATAATTACGGCGGACATTTCTGAACACACCCTAACAACCTCCATTTAGATTCATTGCAGTCTTTTAAGGTATCGCGAACCGACTCTTAATTTCTGTTAACATTTTTACCTTTTGTATACAAGCCCACTTTCACAATAGTATAATAACAGTGAACATTTGGGTTAACTACAACTTGGAAACAGTTTTGTTTCTTTCAATTGAATGTAAAATTTGTGTAATGTTACATGTTTTGCATAATATTGTGTTATCTAAGATCTAGTAGATTATATAAATAGTTCGTTCGTTCGTTCGTTTCAGCCGTGGGACGTCCACTGCTGGAAAAAGGCCTCCCTCAGGGTTTTCCACCACGACCGATCACCGGCGGCCTGCATCCAGCGGCTCCCTGGTTCGAGTGGCAGGGAGCCGCTGGATATAAATAGTACTGATAAAATAATAGCAACAAGAAAAAGTCGTAAGAAATACTTTGCGTAGCTCGTAGGCGGAGCTACGTATCGCGTAGCAGCCGCGCTACGAAGCTACGTTATGTTGTAGACATTGGATATAACCAGTGACGTACTATGATGATATTATTTTTTTCTTTTGATTTTTTATTTATTTATCCCAAGGAGGTTAATATTTCAAAGTGAGATATATTTTTTGTGAATGTTATATCAGACTCACAATAAATAGGTATATAAAACGAATGTTATGAACTGTATTTTTAATCCTTTGATTACAATACATTTTATTTACTAAAATCAAAAAATACCTACAGCTAAATATAAATTTAATTTACATAATATTATAAATAAAACAACATATTTTTAACAATAGAAGCCTTTTAGCATCGTACACAAACGATTAATATAAATATAATCACTGGAGAATTTAACAAAATATCACGTTTCTCGCGATCCGTGATATTTCATATTGAAACAAAGGGGAGTCTTCAGAAACGGGTCAATGGGTCCCTGAACCTCTGCGGTCGAAACACTTGTAAGGGTGTGCCCTGTGTGCCTATAGCGGTAGGGCCTGTGAGGCTATTGTAGGGAAAGATTTACCATTTTTTATTTAAAATTTGAACTTTAAATATTGAAATCCGTACATGCGATAGGTTTTAAGTTTCAAAGTGTATAAAATGTGCATAGTTTTATTTATTTATTTATTTATTTCATTAAGGATCACCAACATGACAT
>CAJQZN010010377.1:0-11631 GCA_907164685.1 Colias eurytheme | reverse complement strand
ATCTCAGCACATTGCACTTCAAAATATACAAGACTTATCAAGAGTGCAGTAAAACGTCCCTAGATGAACGGGAAGCCGGGACACGGAAGTGACGTCACTATCAGGCGCTGATTGCTCGTAAACTTCGCGCGCCCAAGATAACAGTTGCCATGTATATTGTATACCTATGTATATGCTGTGTTGCTTTAAATTATTCTGAGTTTTATAATGAATATTCTAAACGTGATGTTTTTTCATATGATTTTCTTCTAGACCTGATTTTTTATAAGTAAACGCAAATGTAATAGGTATAAAAATGTAAAAATACAATTTGAAATCGATAATGTCACGTTAACAAAGATTTTTTCAATTCAATTCAAGTTTTATTCTATGACATTAAACATTTGTTTACAGCCAGTGTAATCATTTTTTTTTCTTAGCCAGTGCGCACAATTAAAAAAAATACTTAGTAGAGTAGCTTACGGCTAGAGTAGATAATTTTTGAAACAAAAAAAAATCGCAGTTGGATGAAACCCATTAGAAAAGGAGGTTCCCCTCCACACAGGCACACTTCTCGAACTACCTGAAATGTTTTTATCGACATCATTTTGCTTTTGAATATGCTGTAAAATATTAAACTTAGAACAGATAATTATTTTTCTTTTGAAATATTACCGAAAAGCCGATACAAGAGAAGTTATAGAGTTCGAGAAGTGTGCCTGATTTAGTAAAAGCTCATTATCACACTGTTTGTATGCATTTCCTGAGAACATTTACTATAGTGGTGTTTGTTTTTTTTTACACCATATGAAAGGAGAGATTTCAATGAATAAAAGGCACCCCAAGTTTTTGAAAAAAGCTGATATTTTGACGGGTGACTTTTCGATTGAAAATTAGGTTGTTTTTTTGGTATTAATTCAAAATAAGGCGAAAAAATAAATATTTTCAATCAAATAAATTACAGTGTATTTGGGACATAATAAAGTAAGTTTCCACCAAATTTCGTAGAAAAAAAATAAATTTTGAAGTAGATAAAAATAAAAGACCAAAAACTAGGTTATGTGAAAAAATTTTGAATACAAAAGTTGTAGAACTTTTAATTACCTACAACTTTGCCATTGAACTTTTTTCTATAGGACTTGTAGTTTTGTCGGAAATCAGGAGAAACCATTTTTTTCTCTTAAAAGCTCCCCCCTCCCACTTCCCGAACTCGGATTGACCGTAATTTATTTTTCCTTTTATTTTCATCATATTCCCCTCCTTTTCTAATGGGTTTCATCCGACTGCGATTTTTTTTATCTTTTCATTATTTTTAAAGGCCCCCAGTCTATTATTCAAAAATGGAATATCTATTTATCGATTTCCTTTGTTCTAGAAATGCGCGGGAAACCACTGAGTGATGAGGAAATTTAGTGATGTCATCATCGACGAGACCCAAGCGAGCTTGACATTGTTCTACAACGCCATGTTATTGTAGCGCGACCGACGGAAATGATGCTTGAAGTTCATTTTTTTTTTGTAGGAAGATATTTATATTTTTAAATACAAATATTACTTAATATGTTTCATTATTGTGAAATCAGTCTTATTTTTATAAATAAAAATTTCTTATAATTAAAGTTTATCAATAAAACACATATATTAATTTATAAAATCGGTTAAGTGCGAGACAGTCTCGCTAAACTTACGGGTATAATTAAGCTTTAAATGACCCCTTTGAATGGAAATACTGTGTTTATAATAATATTTAAAAATACGTCGTTTAATTATTGTGATAGCTGCCCTCTAAAAATTGTATATGAACTTGAAAATAAGTTTACCATCATTTGAGAATAAATCACGTTTTTATTTTTGTTTTATTGTCATTTAATTATTACATATTAGTTTCCTACTTTTTGTGAATACATAATCCCATGATTCTGTTTCAATTTTTCAAGTGTCTACATCGCATCGTTATCAATGTCGAGCACAAAATTAGTTTCGTGTTTTTTATGGTTAACCTTAAATATTATTTTTTTCATTGCAATTTTCCAATATCATGGTTTATGAGATACAGCCTGGTGACAGATGGACGGAGAGACACACAACGGAGTCTCAGTAATAGGGCCCCGTTTTACCTTTTTTGTATGGAACTCTATTAAGACTGAATTCAAATGCCATGTTGGTAAAAAAAATTGTGTCTGGCAACGAATATGTATTAAAATATTTGAATATTATTATGAAATAAACCCACAATCTCTAGCATAATTATTAATATACAACGACCTTTTATACAGATTCAATCAGTTTTAGAATAATAACGTATAATTTCTTTCTTTTTTGGAAAAAAAAATACACAAATTTATGAATATTTAAACTAATTTCCTAATTATAGACTTCGACTTTCAACTATCAAATCCTTCTATGCGCTTTATAACGTCAACAAATGCGGACTACGGTAGCGTCATTTATCACGACATACCGAATATTACTGTGCGATCGTATTATTCTGTCTCAAATAATAATATTTACTAATTTATATAACAACATAATCAGGTTTTTTGAGTAGGAGTTCTATAAATTTTTTATCGCAATTTTAAATTATATAAAAAGATTTTTGACGTTTTATTAGATACATATGGATACATATATATAGGTAGTTGGCTAATAGACAAAATACTATCGATTTATTTGAAATTTACGAATACAGGGTACAAATTATTATTAATGAATTTTCTAATAAAATCATCAACATTGCGATTACTACGTCAACATTCATACATCCATAGATAGGTACATCATTTCTTATTCCAAATATGTGCACCGGTATAATAATGATGCCCACATATACTTGATTATTACAATTAGCATGATTATGTTATTTAAAATGATTACACAATTTTATTTCAATAGAAATACAGAGTTATTTTTAACCTTGCTGATTATTATCTGGATTAATTTCTAACTCATTTATTTAAATTTGCTATGATTAAATGTACAATGATATATAGACATATAATAATACTGGTTCGGAATAAATATTATATTACATAGTAATAAATTGAATACATAATAGAATTGAATATTTTTTTTAATTTAATAATTAATGTACATCAATTTTATGATATAGATATGAAGATCTAATGATTAATGAAACACAGCATTAATTTGTAGGTACCTACTAAACTATTTGGAAAACTTGTGGGAAAAATACTTCTAGTTTTGTTTATTTTTGCTAGATGGCGCTCTGCGTTGTTTTTTGAAGCAAGCCAAATCTCCACCAGCCACCTAAAAAACTTAAAAATACAAAATCAAACCATCTTATGTAACTAATTAATTTGTTTATCTGTTTCATTTAAAAAATCAATAAAATACCTACAGTTTCTAATAAACATGATAGAGATGAGAATATTAACGTATTTTCAAAATATGCAGAAACATTATATCTATCTATGTATACAAAATTACGACCATTATAATAAAGACATTTACAATTGATTTAATGATACCATAAATGGCATATCTTATTTTATTTAAAACCCCATTACACCAGCGGTCGGTCGATTATTATTTGAGATTTTTATCATAAAACCACTGTATCATTGTGAGATAATAAAAGCGAATGACAACGTATTATTCGCTATTCATTTCGAACGAAGCTCCAATCTCTGCGGGACTTCCAGAATTTTCGCGAAGGGATCCAAGTACAATTGGATTTTTGGTTAGAAAACCGGAATAATACAAACGGGTATCCTGAAATCTCTGATTTGAATCGTTTCAACGGGGCTTTAGTGTGAATTGGGGCTCTAAAGGTATTTTTCGCTTTTCGCTAAGTCACGGTTCGGGCTCGGAGGAAATACCACGTCCAGGACCTTTGCCTTATATTATAGTATGAGACGGTATCATATCAGTCATCCATCAAAACTAGTGTTTCTTTTTCCTTTTCCCATATACCTAATAATTAATTACATTCTAATAAAAAAAATGTACCTACTTATAAGTTATAAGGGAAAGCATGAGTAGGTCAATCGCATTTCAATTTAAGAAACATGAAATCTCACAGAAGACTAGTGCTGGAGACTAGTGTTTCTTTATTATAATTTTTCTTTGCGTATCTACAATAAAGGCAAAGTCAGTCAGGAAAAACAAAAACAACTAACTATAACTATTACAAAATAATTGTCGCCAGTAGGGGTACGAGTTACACTTATACCTACTGCTACCTACCTAATATTAAACCGAGGAGGCTACCTAATATAAATTAGCACATACATTAGTACCACATTTTAATACCATATTGAAGAAACTATCATACAGCTATCTTAAGTATTTAACCCTTTCACCAAACAAAAAGCTACCCAATAAAATACAAGTAACTCAAAACACGGAACACCCTCACATCGTTATGCTCTTTTCATCCACGTTGGATTCAGCATTTCCACATCTTTACATTGAATGTTTATTTAAAATTTTCCACATATCCTTTGTACGTTATCTGTTTGCTGGCGGAGCTTTTGTGTTTGTTGATTCTGCATGCTTCTTATGGAACCTTAATGTTGGCAGATAATGTGGATTTCGTCATACGTTTGATACGTTTGAGGACTGAGCTGCTAAGTATGAAATGACAGTGTGCAATGTATATGTAGTTAAGTGTTTACGCATTCGTTGTGTAGATAAATGGAGACATATTATTTTTGAAATTGATGATTTATTTCAATAATACCTACCTACCAACCTCTCGAAATCAAATATTGAAATCCGAAATCATTATTTGCAACATAGCACCGTAGTAGGTGTACATTTACAATATTCAAAAAAAAGCGTACATAAAAATTATTCTTTTATCAGCTATCGTCAACTTCCAACTAGAAGTATATTAGAATGAAAGCTTATAAGATATTTCACGTCTAATAAGAAACTATATTGTAGAAGGGCTTAGGGCTAGAATTGGTCTTAGCGTGATGATAATATATTATAGCCTATATAGCCTTCCTCGATAAATGGGCTATCTAACACCGAAATATTTTTTTTCAAATCGGACCAGTAGGTAGTTCCTGAGATTAGCGCGTTCAAACAAACAAACAAACAAACTCTTCAGCTTTATAATATTAGTAGTATAGATTAATATTTATTTTTACAGTAAATATAATAATACGGTTTAATATTTTTGTTTCAATTAGGTAACATAGTTTTTGAGCGGACTCTACCACAAGTAAAGAAAGCCACCTTTCCTTTATTTACAGGGACTTTGCTTGTTGTGGGTAGATTATAAATAAAAATATACATGGCATAGGTTGTCTAAACTAAAAACAAAACATAATTCTGTTGTTATTTTGATGTAGGTACCTACTATTTAACCTACTTTACATTCATGGGGTAAGTAGATATTTCATATTATAAGGGTAAGGTACCTAAGTAGAATAAGTAGGTATAGGGTATTAAGTCTAATTAATTAAAAACGTAAATTGCTTTCCATACTTTGTATTTTAAAGCAATACACATTCGTTGATACTAGACGAAAATTTAAAAATTCCTAGGATTCTCTGATCTCTGTATAAAAATAGTAACACTGAGCAACATTAAGCCCACTTGAGGGACGATATTATTGTCATCTGTCAGTAGAATCATCTTCCAGTAGTACATCCTACCAGGAATTTCAAAAATCCATTTAAATTCCTCAACTTCAAGCCTTCAACTATAGAAATGAAGACGTAGCAAGAGAAAGCTGGCATTAGGCATACCATCGGGGCTGTGATGAAAACCAATACCGTTAGTTTATTCTATTATTCAAGCATATATTTGTTACTAATGTACGCGGTGCCACAAAGAGCTAGGCGTGACCCGCGGGCGTGAGAACGTGCTGGTACCGCCTCGGGTCCCCACTACCCCCCATTCGGTAGGGCTGCCAGAAGGAGGAAAATTTTATAAAAAAATAGATAAAAGGTACATAAAGAAGAAAAAGAATTGATTACCAAAATAAACTAAATAAAATTTCTGGCTTCTTAAGCCTTAAAAAAGTTTAGAGACTTTGAAGCATGTGTTAATTAACATTTAAAAATTTTCGAGTAAGGAACACTCCAATTACGTAGGTTATGTAAGCCAATTTATTTATGTAATATCAAGAACATACCATAAATTATTTATTATTTTATTTTCCTACGAGATAATAAAATTACCAAGTAGCAACCCTAATCTGACCGCATAGCATGCTACGGGTCACGAACAATACCGACCACCGAGAAATACTTTGAACCGTGAAACGTAAATGTATAGAAATTTCCTAAGATCTCACCGGCCCAGGAAATGCGTTGAGCAATCGTCCAGCTATTCGAACTGTAAAAATTGAAGTTATGCGTTACATGGTTGCCAATGTTGAGAAATTTAAAAGATATTTATGCACTGGATGTTACGCAAACTTTGTTTATTGTAAAAATTGTATACTCGTGCAATTGTATGGTATAAGAAAATTAACATTACGTAATTTTACGCTAATGTTTTTTATACAACGGCCTTCTGAACAAGGTTACGTTATCATAGAATCAAGGGGTCCTGGGTTCCATTTCCGGTAGAGTTCTAAAAAAGTTTCGCTCAGACAGGACACAGAACGCTAATCATCTATTTTCCCGTAAGAGAATAGACCAGTAAAACAGGTGTAAATGCATCTGCGGGGACAAGGGACATCCAGGAATAATTTACCTAATGTATACCTATGTTATAAGACTATGTATAAATTATAGATATTTTGCATAAAATATAAGAAGTCTGGTGTATACTTCTTGTATAAATTCCTTGAAATAAATAAAGGCAAAAAGGTTACGTACTGTCTTCAATATGATTATGAACAAGTGAACGATACAATTTAGCGATGCGACAAAAATAACCCGAAATTATATTAAACGATGGACCTCATTAGGAGGGTGAATGCTCGTCTCTCGGGTGTCATACTGACGAGTGTATTACGTCATCACATAAATATCAAGTACTGTTTCATAAAACAGTGTAATGAGTTATTGGTGTGTCAAGCTGTTATTAAATTTGTATAATTACAAGAAAAATAGTATAAGATTACTTCATTACTTAATTCACTTGAAAAAGCTTATTATTTTTTTAACGACATTCATCACTGCTTTATACAACATTCCATGAAAAAATATATTAATCTACACTTTCAAACGCTTCATCAACCAAGCATTCGACCATCAAATCCACGTAAGAAAACGAATTAATACAAATCATAGAATTAAGTGTGAAGTCCCAAACATCATAGCACGCTCTATTAACCATGTTAGTGTCGGCTAGACAAATGCCTCCACAGAACGAAGTCGTTATAATTTATATATTTTTTATTATGAGCCGCTCGTGTCAATATTTTGTCACGAAGCCCATTTACATGGACATGTATTAATGCGATCATTAATTTGTCTGTAACCGAATTAACGCGGTGTTCTTTGAAGTGTTAATTGTCGTTTCGTACGTGAGCGCGTCAAAACAATAGCTGGTTCAGGTGGTATGAAGCGGAACATTAACATTATGTAAATACTGAATTATATGTTATATTCCAACAGGCTACACGTATGTCGATCTGCTCTATATTATTATGTCGAACTGCAATCATGATGGTACCTACTGGATGAAGTGTTCTTTTTTTCGCTACACACAAGTTTAGTACGTGCATTATGCACATACCTATAATTAATATAGTAGGTATCTATGGTAGGTATCTATAAAAGAATGCAGATATATTATAAAATTAATAGATATCTACTTATAAGATATGCTCCATGGATTAGATACCTACGAAGCAAACAAATGAAGCGTGCTGTCAAATTCTTGCTGGTATCAAACAATTTTTTACCTACTTAATAGATCTTAAAGCCGACATTTCAAACCGTAAACAATACCTCTATATACGAATAAGTAACATGGCGGTACCAATCTCAAAATAAAACACACAGAACAATATTTTAATTGTGAACGTACAACCACGCCCAGTCACGCGAGATCGCGTTTGTACTTTCGAATTTATTTAGCCCTACCGCTGACGAAAACTCTGCTCATTGGTAAAGTTTTACACGAACCACGCTATAAACAACAATGTTTTATAGAATAGATTATATGAAGATATATTTCAGTTATAAAATGGATTAAACATCTAGTAAAGCCCCACTCTTGTGAGGTCAGTATAAGCTCAGATCAGATAAAACACATAGGTAATCAACTAAATAATATAGTGTGAATGTCTAGGTGACTAAAATAATTATTTTAAAAATACTATATTCATTTTTCATGAATATTTTAATAATAATATATTAATCATTTTTATAATCTGCACCTACATGTAAACAATGCAATGCAATGCAAATATTCATTATAACCTATTAACAACAATAGATGACATAAAAAGTATTTGTTAAAAAAGCCTCTTAATCAAGATTATAAATTTAATCATATATTTAATAGAAATTTATATATCTAATCATTAGACATTTTATATACAAGTTTAGTATTGGTCGCTGCCCATGTATCGATAAACCAATCGCGATCACCGGTTCCCAATTTCAATCGATAATAAATAATTCAAACTTAAATTCCACCTGCTATAAATTTTATCTGGTTGTGAGAAGCTATAATTTCCTTGCGGCCAATAGGAAAAAGTTTATTGAGGTTCATTTTTAAAACTCTATAAAAAAGCGCGTACGCATGCAGCCGCTGGGGGCGGACCGAATGCACCGCGTCGGCTCGATTTCGACCACTTTTTATTTTTAATTTTAATATTCCTTCAATATTTTATGTTTTCTACACATCTGCCACAATAAACGAAACACCGACTACCGTACGACACATTAAAGAATAACACATTGCGAAATGTTGCCAATAATTACATGGGACACATTTAGTACACATTATCGATGATTAATTCGAACCCATTGTGCTTGAGAGCAGGGTTTGAACAACGCAAACGGAACATAACTTATGCTATCTTTTAAACAAAAGATGGATGACCAGCGCTTCGGGCATTACAACATGAATATAAACGAACGCAGCACCTCCCAAGAACCATACATAATTTACCAATTAGATCGATAACCGGTCATAATATTACCACTAGGGACGTAAGAATCTAGCGAACTTGGAGTAAAAACTGATGGTAGAAAATTATAGATAATTGACCGATTACAGCGGCCCCAAGGCGGCACGACCGCTCCGTGCCTTCGGACGACGTAATGTACCGATTATAAATGGTACCAGACATGTAATAGCATCGATTTCGATCCTGGATTCAGCGACGCTTATTATATTAAGTGAGGACCGAAAATACGGTTGGTGACGGCGTAATCGCTCGTAATCATAGCGTGTAACGTATGCTCTATGTGCAGGAAGCACGGTGTGATGTTCGGAATTTATGATACATGCGAATGTCATTGTATGATAAATTAACAAGCCTGTATTTTATTAAGGTTATATAACATTCAAAAAAAGATTCTTACAGATATAGAACTAGCTTTCCGCCCGCGGCTTAGCCCGCGTTTTCAAAGAAAAACCCGCATAGTTCCCGTTCCCGTGTGATTTCCGGGATAAAACATATCCTATGTGTTAATCCAAGTTACCCTCTATATGTGTGTTAAATTTCATTGTAATAGGTTCAGTAGTATTTGCGTGAAAGAGTATCAAACGCACATATACAACACACATACATCATCACAAACTTTCGCATACCTATTTAGAATATTAGTACCTACTGGATAGGATTAGTAGGATAATAATTACGTACGGTGTAGTATGCCTGAAGCAAAGTGTATACTAATTCTATTTCTAACTGCACTGAAGAGCAACTTATTCCTTTATAAAAATTAAATTACAATATTTAAAATAAGACAGTTTCATCACGCTGTAGTAATGAACATGCTCACTCGCCTTACTCAAAATAAAGAATGATGTATCCAAAAGGATTCTCTAATATAGTTTAGATAACCTCTTAAGGCCGTTCCCAGAAGGGTCATCCCTTTATTTCTGCAACAATCGCTCGGAAATTGATATTGATGCGGAAAGGGCAGGTTTTCCATAAAAATAGGGTTTATTTAAATAAAGGATGACCGGTCGGGTAGGGGTCTGACGTGTGATGGCTAGTATACTTTATGAGATTGTCTAGTACCCATACTATGTTACATAGATTTCTGATGATATGAAATAGCTTCATGAGTTGACGAGAATATTATAATTCTGTTATTGACATTTATATGGGTAGTTGAACGTTTTAACTACTTAGGTATATCAGATAAAACTGATACATACCTATATAGAAATTAAATAATTTTCAGAAGATATATACTTCGTATCCACGAAATTTATTTTCATAATTGCTGAAAAATACTTTCATATACTTTCATACCATTTGTTAAGTCTTTAAATCTGTTTTCTTTTTTTATAGATTTCGTTTTTAGTTTAATTTTCAAGTCACATCGGAATCGGAACACATCGGAATTTTACTTCTCTAAAAATGAACCCTTTATTCGCCACAAGAAAAACAACCGCAAAATCTCAAATAACTTTGTCCAAAGTTATTAATGAACTCCCAAATGGGCAGAAATGTACAAAAGTAAAAATATTGACGTGCACACAAGATATATTGGCGTATAATAGGCGTGACATTACATCTGACCCTCCCGGGACTCGAACCGGAGACCAACACATGGCAGTTGATGTCCTCAGAATTATTTTACCCCATTTCATGGAACTTCGTCATGCCCCACGCTTTACCGTAATGGCATTAAAACAAAAGTAGAAATCGTGTTGAATGCTTCGTATTCTTTGGCTGTTTCAAATTTTGATTTCAAGATAATAATTTACATTGTATTGTTTATTATTTTACGGAAGTAATGTAAGATATTACCTATTATGATTTTAAGCATATGTAAAATTCATAGGAAAATTTTGATAAATACGTTCACAAATTCATACAATTTCGACTTACATTGCAAGCGAACGTATACCAAAAACAGAATCATTTTCAAAATATTTTTGTAACTTAGTTCACATTTTATATTCATGTCATGAAAGAGTCATCAAGTAAGTTTAAGTACAATTAATCAGTTTTTCATTTTACGCATTTCGTATCTATGATTTACAGCTTTTCTTCATAGACCGGGAGATACTGACACAAAATTTCGAGTCATTTGTAACAGGATGGCGGTTCTACAGGGGTCTAAGTACGCAATGACAAAAAGAAAAATGATGGCATGAACGCTGGTACCGGTGGGTTAGTCGCGTGGGCGTTAGTCGAACTCGTTGGAAAAATAGCGAAAGTCAAACGATTTGTAACACAAAAATTTTAGAATTTACCGATAGCCCATAAAAAAGAAGTAGGCGGTAGTGTCATGCCATACTTTTCCGGTATGACTTACAGCCCGCCATACCGACGCGAATGTGTTGATTTAAAAAAAACAATTATTCAACCATTTGTACCAAGCTAACTTTTGCATAGGTAACCATCGTCGTGCAGCCATTTACGAAAATCGCCATGCCATACTTTTCGGACGATTCCAAATGGTCGCCATACCGCCGAAAATCTGCAAATTTTTTTTATTTCGCCTATCTTTTTGTACCAGTATTGCATTTAGCTTTTTGGAGAGTATTTGATAAAATGTGACCATTATTATATTTGCCATACTTCTA
>CAJQZN010010373.1:0-15635 GCA_907164685.1 Colias eurytheme | reverse complement strand
TTTTTAATTTGCCTATCTGAAGCTTGATTTATGAGTTTTATTAATTACTAGCGGTCCGCCCCGGCTTCGCCCGTGGTACATGTTTACGTTTTCTCTACATAAGAACCATCCTCGTACTTCCAGGAATATAATAAAAAAAGAATTATCCAAATCGGTTCAGCCGTTCTCGAGTTATGCGCTTACCAACACATTTTGCGATTCATTTTTATATATAAGAAGATTATCAGTGTGTCTAGGTGTCGTGTGAATCTGAAAAACATTTTTATTTCTTAACGTATGAAATGAATTGAAAGATGTAAGAGTACCTACCTTATCCTAATGTAAAAATAAGAACTTATAAATAAAAATCCGACAGAAAAAATAATTCTAGCGTGTCTGTGACATACAACGAGAATAAAATATATAAAAAGTATAATGGAACCACAACATCGGCTGCATATAATATTCAGGTCTGGTCCGCGGCGCGGGTGCGACTCGGTTATTGTGTCAATATTCTTTATTGTCTGCCGGACCCCGGAGATTATCCCGGCTTATTAACTCTACACTACTCCAACTTATAAATATGTTTGCTTTTCTCATTCCGTCGCGTCTGTGCGACGCTGAGCTGTCTTTTTGAAGTGGAATTCGATTTTCAGTTTTCAGTTGCTAGTGTAGTGATGAACTTGCTATTTTGTGTTTGCAGTTTCTTTAACTTAATTTTAAGAACATATTTTTTTTAATTTTGTTCAAAATATTTTTACAAAGAAAAGCGAATTCGTTTAACAAATTAAAGTTCGTAGCGCGCGTAGATCTTACGTGTAGCACTATGTGTAGCACTTTCTAAACTATTTTGTTTGACTGCAAGTTTAACAGCATACCTACATTTATTTATAGCCTTAATAATCTACATTTTTTTAAAGTAAAACTGAAAAATAAATTGTTCAATCGAAAATGCAAACCATATAATCGAGTAGCAATATCACTAAAACTGCACTTTGTACAGCGCAGCGAGCTGAAAATATTACCAATTTAAAGCTTCATGTAAAATTTCATCAGAGTGTTATCATGAATATTAATCGTTTATTTAAAATTAACCATAAATAGATGATCGTGTAGGTAGTTTGGCATGGCACGATATTGGCATGGCACGTTACGGTTATGGCACGTTACTCGTACATTAACCAAATTGGCACATACGATGATCAAATGTTATGCATCACATGTTTGATGTTTGAGGGGATTTCGATGCAAAGCAACTGTTTTTGTGTTGACGATTACATGTTATCAGTTATGAGCGTGTTAATTTCGAGATGAATGAGGTTTTTTGTTATAGCGGAATTAAGTATAGCTGACACTGTTTTATTGTGTTAAAATAAGTATTATATTCAGCAAAACATGATCGGTTTAAGAGTTTATGAAGGAAATTTAAAAATATGTTGAAATATTTTAAGGAAGGTTAATTAAGACTGAGTATATTTTTTATTCTCGTGTTCTTAAGGTAAAAAAATCTTCGATGTACGTCCACTTTCCAAATAAAGTACCTATATATACGTATACGTAAATCCTTCATTAATAAGACTTGAGAAATTAAATTTCGTTTTATGTAATGTAATTAAAAGAATACATAATAATAGCATATAGTATCTACATATATACTATCGATAGGTAACAGCAACGAACGGTAAATCAAATTCCGACATTGAGTATTTCCCGCCAAAGTTTGATGCTCTCAATTAATAAACAGGCGAGTTCCAAGTTGGAAGTTGGAGCACGTCGCAAGTCGCAGGCTGCACCTGATGTATTGTGCAAGTTACCAACTTTACGTCATATAGGTACACACCTATATCTCAAGTTGTTGAATATTGTGAAGTGTTAATTATAGCGAATGTTGTAGTTATAACTATATTGGTAAGGTAAGGAGTTTTTAAAGAGTTTTTATTTGTCATTAGAAAAATTGGTTGGTATTGAATTTGGATAATACGACAGTTTTGTTGAAATTAATAATATCATTATAAAATTAATTTCATAATTAATAAATGAATGGAACATGAAATAAATCATGTAGAGTTTTAAATTATTTTTCGAAATTAAATTAATTTTATCTCACAAAATGTTATCACAGATAATATATTACTATGCTATAAGTATTATTAATTTATTATTATAATCAGCAATTCTAAACAAGTGTAAGTCCAATGTTTTCAGTTGTCTTAACAAGTACACAATTAAGATTCTATGCTCTATAAACCACAATTGAAATGATTTTTCAAATTGTTCGCAACGTTTCATTAATTGGACCAATAAAAAGGAAAGCGTTTTCCTTCACCCGCTACATTCATTATACATATTGTGACTGAAAAAATATAAAACGAGCTTCGTTAACTTACACGAGTTGTTTGATAAATTCCATCAGATTGCGGTTTATTCTGTTCAAGGAATGTTAAATTATTACCAGTTGCTAATGCCGAAATTATATGGAAGATAATATAAAATTACAGCACACATTATTTATAATTTATAGTCATGAATTGTCTTTCATCCGTTTCAGAGATTTATAGTCGAAAAGAGAAGACAAAAATTCAATAAATAATTATTTTAAATTTAGTTTATTACGCCAACTTCGTATGACAAACTTTATATACCTATTTGTCTAAATTAAACCACTTAATCTAAGTAAAGATTTTTCTAGAACATTATCTAAAGCTTCCAATTTATCTTTTCCATAAACAAAGATGATCAAATTGTATTTTTCACCGTTGATCAGATGGTGTTGACAAAAATATCAAACGCTTGAACTTTCAAAGTAATTTCCAATAACAATCTTTTTCTATCGCACAAGCAATTTCCTCTAATAGATGTTTTAATTAAAACTTAACTGGATTTCCCGGGACGCGTAATTGAAGCGTTAACAAAATAGTTTGAACCAGCGTTCATTTCTAAATAAAATTTCTTCCGTAATTTGTCTATTCGTTAAAATTCTTCAGTATCTGAAGTAACAGCACAATACACTAGCACGAATTTATTCAAAACATATTATTTAAGAAAAAAATCACGTTGAAACGGACTAGGGTCACCTGTCGTAAAGTTTGTAGTTATATATCTAATCTATACTTATAATAAGTCTGTAGAGAGGCCAATTCTGTACATGAAATATATTTAAAAAAAAACTATGAAGGGGTGATAAGGGATCGCTACTGATGCCAAAAATGCAATCAGTAAAATTTTTGTCTGTCTGTCTGTCTGTCTGTCTGTCTGTCTGTCTGTCTGTATATTCGTTATAGAAACAAAAACTACACGACGGATTTTAACCAAATTTGGCACAATTATTCTTCATACTCCTGGGCAGGTTATAGTAAAAGAATCATGTAAATCGGTGTAGAAACACCAAAGTTATGTCATGAAATACGCTATAAGTCATCGCGCGTGAATACAGAATCATGCCATAAGGATTATTTTTGTGTATCAGTTGCCGCGTTCGACGCGCTTCGCGGCGGGAGCTATAAAAAGGCGGCGGGTCTGCACCCGTTTCGCGTTGTCACGGCATCACGTGTGAACGGCTGAACCGATTTCGATAATTCTTTTCTATTATATTCCTTGAAGTACGAGGATGGTTCTTATGTAGAGAAAACGTAAATATGTACCACGGGCGAAGCCGGGGCGGACCGCTAGTTAGAAATATATTTTTAAAGTTAGGTGAAAAATTGGGAGAAAATTTGATGCTGGCTTTTAACTCTAGTTTTAAATTATAGTAGGTACAATTTTTTTAGGAAACTTCTTACTTCTACACTGAACAATTTACAAACATTTATATTTTATATGTATATGTTATGGACCAGGTGATTAATGCGGGCATTATTTATAATGCCCGAGCATTATGAATAATGTCTAGCTTTATTGGGCTAAGTGATTAATTACTATCTTAACTTCATTATTTATCACATTGCACGGTCATTATTATAATGCTACATGACAATTGGGCAATTTGATAATAAAGCTATATTTAACCAGGACATAGAGAATATGCTGAGTACGTGGTTGGAGGATAACAACACTAATAAATGGTCGGAAGGATTACGTTTTGTACAATTAATGAAAAATAGAGCCCATCACACAGGTATTAACTGTACTCCATATGAAGCCATGTTTGGAACGAAGTTGAAAGTAGGGCTTAAAAGTTCTTCTATACCACATGAGGCTCTGCTTGGTATTAATTCTGAAGAAGACTTAGAGAAACTATTATCTACTGAGAGCACTATTACTGAAAGGAATCAAGTGGTTGTCAACGAAAATGATCAAGAAGAGTCCGCCAAAAGTGATCAAGTAGAGTCCGCCAAAAATGATCAAGTAGAGTCCGCCGAAAATGATCAAGTAGAGTCCGCCGAAAATGATCAAGTAGAGTCCGCCGAAAACGATCAAGTAGAATCCGCCGAAAATGATAAACTCGAGCCCATCGAAACTGACCAAGTGGAGTCCACTCAAAATGATTCAAACCCAATACCCACAAACGAAAACGAAAACCTAGAGCGCAAAAAACAAAATGTTATGGCAGTTAGGAAACTAGCTTTACAAAATTTGCAGAAACAAGCAAATAAAATGTTGGATGTATCAAGCGCTAAATATCCCATGGCTGCAATTGGTGACACTGTAAGAGTCCGAGTTCCCGATGTTGATCGCGCTCGTAGCGATGGAAGAAATATGCTTGCTACAGTTATTGAATTAATAGCCAATAACCTTTATAAACTGGGAACAAAACAAGGTGTTTTAAACCAACTATATTCAAGAAACCAATTTACTGTCTGCAAGGAAAGATTTGTTTCGCCTGAAGATGTTCCAGAGACACAGATTTCGCTGAGAGAGTGTTGTAGAATGTCATCTAGATGCGGAGGGCAAGGTTATAATAGATGTGGTTGTAAAGGTGGTTGCAAGTCGGATAAATGTAGTTGTCGCAAAGCCAAAAAGTTGTGTACCTCAAAATGCCATCACAGTGGCAGTTGTTCTAATAAATAAACCTGTTACTTGCTACATTTTATTTATTTATTTTATTTATAAATAAATAAAATGTAGCAAGTAACAGGCTACATATTGTATAATTATTGTTTTCAATTTTAGTTATGTTCTATTTTACTTCTTCACATTTCGTTTATTAAGAGTAATTGCTAATTATGCCAAATAATGAGTCTGATTGCTTAAACTTTAGTTTATTTTATGTTTCATAATAATAAGTCATTTCTATAAAACAAAGGTACGTTGTGAAATTTTTGTTTTAAATTTAATTATATTTTATGTTATATTTTTAATATGACTTTCCTTAAGTTTTAAATGCAAAATCTAGGGGATTTTTAAGGTAGAAGTCCTTGGTAATTAATCCAAATAATGAGCCTGATTGTTTAAGTGGTTTAATATTTAGTTTATTTTAAGTTAAATGACAATAACAATAAAAAAATAGTAATTAAATATGTTTGTATTACTCTGCCCAAAAGGTGATGGGCAATATGTATAATGCCCGGTCAATTTGATTATTTGAATAATTATTATCAAATTGCACTCTCATATTGGGCATTTTTCATAATGCCCGTGCATTATGTATACTGCCCAATTTATCACTTGGTCCATAACATATATATAACAAACATTAACAGTTCCATTTATATTTTCACACCAAATCCACAAGCAATTTTCGATAAAAAGATAACACTGAATCCCAATATAAGGATGTGATTTCTCGTTTCATTTGTAGCCGGAGAGGACAAAATACAATGAGGCTAGAAGCAGCTACGTCCAATTTATTTTTATTACCGTTTATATATCGTTTTGTTACATCTCATCCGCCCTCGAACATAAACTCGGCATCTAATTTTTGTGCAATTTATTGTGATGGCCCAATGTCTGGAGAAATCTAGGATTGTGATTCGTAACTCGATTAACAGATGTTTTTTGTTTTGTAGGTTGAAGTATTGCTAATAACTAATAAGGTAGTTAAATATACACAAATAGATAATATATACACAAATAGATTTATCCACAGAAAATTTTTCAATCGTAGACCAAGATTCGGACTTAAAAAACACGTTTTATGACAGTTACTTTAAAATTATTCCGTTTAACAATATTATACGTAACTCGTAAATTCGATACTCAAATGGTGTTATAATCATTTCCTAAAGTGAAGTCCCATGTCTCCAAGTGGGTGTACGGGCCAGATGCATTATACATCTGTTTCACTGATTGATTTTCTTTAGGGACAAGTAGGTGATCAGCCTTCTGTGTCCTGCCAGACCGAGACATTTTTTTTCTTCGTCTCCACCGGGAATCGAACCCAAAACCCCTGGGTGTTACGCTCACGCGTCAACCACTGTACCAAGGAGGCGGTCAATAATCATAATAATCATTGCCTAGATATTTTTAAATCTTGAAATCCTTCCTTACAGCTCTTAGTTTGGCAACTACAACACGTGAAACAAAATATTTAGCAGTAAATGTAAGTGTACGGAAAATAATTTGGACGTTTCTCAAAACCTACTTTGCTTGTGTTATGTTGGCCATATTTTCAATAAGTTTCCTGTACGGAAAAGCGTTCAGTGTAATGGCTTTTCGCATTTCGATTTGCAGATCGCATGCGAGCGAGCGAATTATAGAATAATAGAGAAATGTATTTTTCGGTTAGATTATAATATTATGAAGTCTATGGTAACTATACTTAGTCCTTTTATTTGTGCTATGAGAAGAAATATACGAGAATTATATCAATTAACTCCTCAATACGATTACGTAGAGCTGAATAAATTATAAGGTGTTGTAATCAGGTTGTAATTGTATTGTTTGTATTTTATAATAGTATAAAAAACTAGCGGTCCGCCCCGGCTTCGCCCGTGGTACATATTTACGTTTTCTCTACATAAAAACCATCCTCGTACTTCAAGGAATATAATAAAAAAAGAATTATCGAAATCGGTTCAGCCGTTCTCGAGTTATGCGCTTACCAACACATTTTGCGATTCATTTTTATATATAAAGAAAGATAAGTAATTTTAAAAATAATAATATGCTGTGAAGTGTTTTTATTCTATACCATGGATATGCTTCAACATGACGCTAGCGTAAAAAAACAGTAGAATTAATTAAATTCGTGTTAAATTCCTTTTAGAACATACGACATGACGGTTGTGTTTTATATTGTATTTCATTGGAGTCGTACGTCCTCAAAGACTGCCCGAGTGGCTTGATTTACGATTTCGAAGAAAACCTTCATTTTATTTGCATTTGCTCAAAGAGGCAGCCGAGTGCCTCATCCTCGGATGTTGTTTATACAATACGATACGATTACGATATTTTCTATTACCACAAAAGATTATGTAGAGCGAAATGATTTTTAATAGAATATCAATTTGAATTAAGATTATGAGTAATAATAATCTAACTGTAACATTTCGAAGAATATGTGCACTCAAATAGTTTATTTATGAACGAAGAAAATAAAGTCTTTTTTTAGATTCCTAAAAAAATAAAATAACCCTCCAAGAAAATAAAATAACGTTTAAAAAATTAAGTTTAAGCCTTAGGCCCTTAGACAACAAAAAATCTGTCAACTTTACATAACAAAATAATACTAATCGTCAGATGTGAAATAGTTTTGAATTTATCGAAGCAAATATAAAACCTACTATGGGAAATATTTTCTTAAATCTCGACGAAACGTAGGTTAATGTGTGCTTCAGATCTCCGATTTGTGACCCATTATACGTGAACGGCGTAATGATGTCTGTATGTACATATACTAGCTGTGATTGGTCTGGGAGAAATATTGATGTTTATTTAGCTTAAAATATTATCATTTCTAGGATCAATCTTATACAAAATATATAAATAAGTAAATAAGTAGGTAGATATAATTACATTCTGAGATAATTCGTGTATAATGTTCGGATACATAAGAAAACCACCCTAAGTATAAGAAAACCACCCTAGGTTTTCTTATGTATCCTGATTACGATTGATTTGGGATTGTTGGAAAAAGTGTCTAATACCTAATGTGTTTATTCTCGATAATATATTATGATGTACATTGTACATAGCATTTGCTAATAAATTTTATATATTTTTATTTTAGAATAATCTTAAGATCTTACAAAAGCTTTAAGTCTTCCACGCTGGTGTAATAAGAGTAAGTATTTATTTGTAGAAATATTAAAAATAATGGAACGTTCATGTTTTAACCGTAAAGCGAAAGGATTCAACAGGCAATAAAAAGCATGCCAGTGCTCCGACCAAGTCCGACACTCTGTTAATTCAGCCTTTGTTTATTGTTTAATCTGTGGACTGACATTTGGAATGCTTTAATTATCTGTCCGTGTGATTAATCGTCGCCATCTTAACGTTAATGTAACAGCAACACTGAATAATTATTGTTGGTACGCTATAAATCTTATTAGTTGCAAATCATTTATTGTTCAAGGACGTTGGGTTTTGGACTCAGTAATATACTTTAGTTTTATTGTATGTTTTATAAACATTTTAATCGAATGAGAAGTGTGTAGGGACATACCTATTCATTCTGGCCGAAGCTCTCATATTACACTGTATATTCTGATAAGCTTTTGATAGGTGTAACACTTTTGGAATGAGGCGTCAAAATGGGAATGAAATTAATTTTTAAAAACCATAATTGTAAAAGAATATACTAGTTTTTATAAAACAACTTTCATTTGTTGACTGAAGAATTTTCCATAAAGTCGTTTTAACGTTGAAATATTTTCGCAATAACAACCAATTTATTGGATTCAAAGTGCCTTTCTTCAATACATAAAGTAAATATACTTAAGAAAGCGTTAAGAAAACCATACATTATTCAGCATCAATGAGTTCGTCGTGAGTGCCAATTTGATTAATAGACGTCCTGAAAGTGTTGCCAAGTCAGAAAAGAACGTTACAAGGGATCAAGCGATTTGTGACTTTAATAACAGTACAGACGACTTATCACTACATAGTATAAAACAGTCGCTTTCTCTGTCCCTATGTTCCTTTGTATGCTTAAATCTTTAAAACTACGCAACGGATTCCGATGCGGTTTTTTTTAATAGATAGAGCGATTCAAGAGGAAGGTTGAAGTATATACCTATATTATTTTATATTTATTTATTAGGTTTTAGACAAAGCGGGTGAAGCCGCGGGCGGTAAGCTAGTTTTATTTAAATTATTATTGAAAGGATGCTGTGTTTCAGTGTTTATGTTTATTTTTGTGAAATTAAAAACGTTTTCATTGACAAAGATCATGAAGATGGCTTAAGGATTACAGTACCTTTACCTGCCTCTTGACAAAGAATCTAATAATTTTCTGAAATGTTTCCTTGAATTTTATGTATATATAGATCTCTAGTAAAAGGGAATAAGCAACGATTACATGTGTTATATGTGTACCTATTTATACCTCATTATCAGCTTTATATCATCATCATCATCATCATCATTCCAGCCTTTCAAGACGTCCACTGCAGGACATAGGCCTCCCCCAAAGATGAAGCTTTTTACCTACCGAATTTTTTTATCATTGGACTGTTAGGAGAAAATAAAACTACAATTTAAATAAAAATATATCTATTTATTCAGATATTTTTTTTTACAAAATAAGAACATAAAATCTTAAGCCACAACATTTCAAAGCCCCACATGAGCCGACTTACGACCACAAAGTTGGTGAAAAATGCAAGTTGGAGTACTTAGCCTGAGTGTCGCGTGACGCATGATTAATGGCGGACCTTAGAGGGTTTCCCGCCAACTTTCCGAAAATATCGGTTATGTGACATCAATAAGTTTCGTGATAATTTATTATTCCAATTGATATTTTTCCTTGAGAGATGAAAACTTTTGAGAACTTTTTGCGCAGCAATCTTTCAGAAATAAGGATAATTTTGATGAAAGCATCTTGTTTTGAATATTTCATCGATGATATAAATACATATAATATAATGGTTCCCATATATCTATATTCTAACTGACTAAATATATATAGATAGGTATCCACTAACCATCTAATTCTAATGAATGCGGTTTGAATTTTCAAGATTTTCTTTGTACCTATTATTGGTAAAAGTAATATCATACCCAAAATATGTAGAGATCAATTAATGAAAGACCTATTCGTATAAAAACTAATTTCAAATTATAAATTAAGTTATTACAATTATATGTTTTCGATACTCCAAGCAAGTACTCAAGTGGCTTAGAAACTTTGGTAGTGAATCTCGCTACTAATACTTTGAAAACAATAAGTAGGTACCTATTTAGCTCGCTCTTGTTACTTAATAACAATATTCTGTTAGTTTATGTACATACTAGCTTTCCGCCCACGGATTCGCCCGCGTTTTCAAAGAAAAACCCGTTCCCGTAGGATTTCGGGGATAAAACCTATCCTATGTCCTTTCTCGGGTATCAAAATAACTATATATCTATACCAAATTTCATGCAAATTGGTTCAGTAGTTTAGGCGTGATTGAGTAACAGACAGACAGACAGAGTTACTTTCGCATTTATAATATTAGTATGGATTATATTGTATATTCAAATAGTTTAGAAGTTTTGCGTATATAACATAGATAGATATATATTGTAAGTTGGCTTAAATAATAGGGCAGAGTTTCTCTTTTAATAAAAAAGGCAGCAGATTTTTTTTGTAACACATACAGTAAGAATATTAGTAGGTTATGTACCTGATTGTTATTCAATATAATTTTAGAAAACCCGATATATTTGACGAGATTTTAATCTAATTATATTATCTCACTACATAGTATAAAACAAAGTCGCTTTCTCTGTCCCTATGTCCCTATGTATGCTTAAATCTTTAAAACTACGCAACGGATTTTGATGCGGTTTTTTTTAATAGAAAGCTAGTTATTCAATAAAAATGGACATGTGCACTCACGGTGTGCACAGATTTCGTTTTGTTCACAAATATTTATTTATTTATTTATTTATTTATTTATTTATTTATTTGGTAATCCAACAGCTTTACATTTAACAAGACCACTATTTTGCTGATTAACTGAACAATTAGCCAATAAGGATTACAACATAATATCATTCTCAAGAATAGACTATAAACTAGTAACAATAATATTAATAAAAAACATAACATACTGAGTGTGTGTGTGTGTGAGAGTATGTGTGTGTGAGTGTGTGTGAGTGTGTGTGTATGTGTACGTGTGCGTGCGTGTAGGTGTGTGCGTGTGTGCTAGTGCTTGTTTAAAAAACCATTTATTTTAGATATTTCATTAGCAAAGCGTTGTTTAGAGAGTAGGAAAATGTCAGCACTTGTGTACTCTGCGTTGTATACACGCATAATGCGATTTAACACACCGTTTCGTGCATAATTAGTATTAACTTTAGGGATGTAAAATAAGTTAGTCTGGCGCGTACGAAAACCGGGTACATTCAATTGCATCGATTCAAGCAATTCTGAGCAGTCAATGTGGTTATTCCATAATGCGTGAAGCAACATTAGATCACTTCGTTTACGTCGTATTTCTAGCGGTTCTATTTCGTAGCGGACACAAGCTTCGTCATAGCTGTCAAAATAAGTAAAGTTTTTAAAGCTTAAAAACCTGAGAAACCTTTTTTGTATTGATTCTATTCTATCTATGTATACGGCGTAGCTGGGAGACCAAATACTCGACGCGTAGTCGAGTATGCTTCGAATATAGGCCGAATATAGAGATTTTATACAATTTATGCTGTTAAAATCTTTACATGATCGCTTTATGAAACCAAGTTGTTTATAGGCTTTATTTACAATGATGTCAATATGTTCCGACATAATCAATTTTGAATCTAGCGATACGCCTAGATCACGTACACAGTTCACTTCTTTTATCAAAACATCGTTTATTTTATATTCAAAGTTTATTGGATATTTTTTCCTACTAAAAGTGATTTTTTGGCATTTATTAACATTTACACTTATACGATTCTTAATATAATATGCTGCCAGTCTATCTAAGTCACTTTGAATTAGGCGGCAGTGTTCGACGGATTCAATTCCGTAGTAAATTTTTTTGTCATCAGCGTACATTAAGTAGCGCACGTGTTGTATGCAGGTAAATATGTCAAATAAGTAGGCATTGTACAGCAATGGCCCGAGAATAGATCCTTGGGGTACCCCAGATACTATGCCCACAAAGTCACTCCTAGCAGAACTCAAAACTACCGCCTGTGTTCTGTTTATTATATAAGAACAAATCCATCTGTGCAGGTCACCTCTTATACCAAGTGCGTAAAGTTTATTTTGAAGAATAATGTGATCGACACGATCGAAAGCTTTTTCAAAGTCCGTGTAGATTACGTCTACTTGCCGTCCATTGTTCATTTCATCAAAAGTATAATTAATTAAAACGGATAAGTTAGTGACAGTGGAACGTTTTTTCATAAAGCCATGCTGCTGAGGTGGTATAAATTTATAGACAAGTGGTGAGATGCGTTTATGAATAACGATCTCGAAAATTTTACCTAACGAATTCAGGATAGATATAGGCCTGTAGTTTACAATCTGGTTTCTTGGTCCACTCTTATGTATTGGAACTATAAGTGCCTCTTTCCACTTGGCAGGAAACTCTCCATACCGGTTGACAGACAAATTAAAAATAATAGACAAAGGAAAGCATAAAGAAAAGATTTCTACGTTGTAGGCACTTAATTCTTTTAATTATAACTATGATAGTTCTTTTAATATAAGTAGGTAGTAAATCCTAAGATGTTGTTCCTTTGTTATACTGGAAGTATTAACGCCAAGATAAGGTGTAAGAAACGGTTGCTCGTATATAATACCTTATTGTTTGAGTTTAATTAATTTTGTCGCTGAAACACGCAGATGCAGCTGCAAAATAAATATAGTCTATTTTACATTTATCCTTTCGCATTGGTAATAGCGATGTCCCTAGATTTACATACATAGTATAAGCACAGTATTACAATGTTTCCTACAGTATGGTGACGAATGTACTTGCACAGAGAAACGGAGGGGAACTGGCGGAGGGTCGGGCGACGCGGGCCGCGTAATGCAATCACGCTTAGTTTGCATTACCTAGCGCGAAAGGACGACGCATGCGTATTTTTTGTGTAATAATTATTTTATTATACTTACATATTCTCTAATGGCGCGCACAAGCTGTTCTGTGTATTGATGTAAATCTACATCGAAATCACAGAAGTTATTTAGATATTTTTGATAGATTGTATTTGTATCTATAGAATTTTAATCAAAGCTGTGTATATGTTGTTCTCATTCTTGTCTTATCAGATTGTACATCCCAATGCGAATGCATTACTTAGTTAAATGTTATACAATTAAGAACATCCAAAAATAGTGTCCACGTAAATATTTAGCAGTGCAATATATGTAATTATATATTTATGAACAAATAATTACATTAGATTTAATAATCGCAATTATTTTGAATGTACATATGAATAAATGATTTCATCATAATATTAATAATCACAATTGTTTTATTTCCCATTTGTTGCAACCCTAGCATATTTTCGTGTGGCAGCGTAAGAATCTACGCTGGTGGCGGCATCGCGCGATATCAAAGGCGTTTCTTTACTGTAGGAAATAATATTTGTAACACTGTGGTATAAGCGTGCATTATGAGGATGAAAAAAAAAACGTTTATTTGCTTAATATGATGCACAATGTACACTTAGATAAGAATGTACATTGTACAATGAGCTTTAATTTGTCAAATTAGAAATGAGCTTTCAATTCATTTTAAATTTAAATTTATTAAAAGCTCATGTAGATTTTACTTATAACACAGAATACATAATAGTTGCTGAACGCTACTTATAATTATTAAAGTATTTTCAGAGACAATAAGATGCTGCATAATTTTGTTCAGCCTAAGCATGTGTGTGGTATGGACAATGGACATGAAAATATAATATGTATCTAATAATGCAATTATGAAAGTATGAATAATCTTTATTAAAGTGAAACTTTTATTACATCGTCTCAAACTTTTTGGTCTGTGTAGCGCATGTCGCGTGTATCGCGGCTGCCGAGTAGGTATACCTACTCGGCAGCCGACCGTCACGCGACATGCGCTACACAAAGCAGTGTTCGGAACCGTTCGAACAGTTTCACTTTTACCGTGGTTTCATAAAACCACACATTTTTTTTCAATTCAAAAGTTTCATATGATCGACCAACAAAAAGGCACGCGAAACATGCGTGACAGCATATCATGTGTACTTTTTGTGGATGGTATTCGCAATAACGCGGGTATCTATGATTTATGACCGATTCGTGTCGGCAGCGGCGCCGTTTGTGTCAACCAGCAGTTTGTGCTATTGTTTTTATTTGAGTGCCTTTCCGCGATATCGCCTAGCTTTGTCGTTTGAGAGACTGCTTGGTATGAATGTAATTTATGAAATGAATAGGAATGGATTGGCTGGGAAATGGGTGTTTTTGGGAGCCTTATAAGATTAAATTAGCGACGATTAACATTAACATTGTAGCTCTCAAAATTACTCATGAATCCCTCAAAATTCATACCTGTTTAGTTTAATTAATATCTGGAATAACAGAAAAGTAACTAAATGCTTTACACTTTATTTAAATTTATTCATTGGTTAACGCTCTACATACACTACTCTAAGAACAAGTTACATTAAAAATTATATTGTTTGTGTAATGATTTTGAGTTATCCTTGACTGAGTAGATTATCCAAGACGTTTAATTTCTGTAAAGTCGGGCACCTCGCCCCACCCAACAGGCACCAGACACTTGATAAGTCCCGCCGTGGAAAGATTTACGAATCGTTGCGTGGTACTGATCGCAACGAAGGTCTAATATGTTGAAATAAATTCTATTAAAATAGTGCTAAATATTTGTAGTATGTGTGTGTTTAATATAGGATTATTTAATATCTATGTAACTAATGAATTAATAAGTAGCCGCTTGTGAAATAATTTTTGAAATCAGTTCAGTTGTTTACGAACACAGAATAATTCCTGTTTAATTTTTTTTGTGTAGTACATAAGTTTTAAAATTTTGTATATTATGTACTTAAACAGATTATTTTATGTTCGGCTGGAATTTTTTAAAATTATTTTGTGTTTCTTTAAAGAACCCTGCAGTGGTTGGTCAAATGAGTGTGCAGCATGGGACGGTCTCCATAACATACTCATTAAAGAATCACAAATAACATATTATTATGTAATAGTTATCCTGAGAGTACCAAAATTAGTGTAAATAAAATATTTCTTTATTTGCCATCAGTACACCGTAAAGTAAATTTAATCGGTACAAAGTTCGGCATTTGGTTGCTCATCTATCTTCTGTGCCAATCCATACGGATAGTGATTCTTACAATTGATAGACGGGTATTTGTCGAAACATATTATAAAGAATTACCTGTTTAATAGATTTTATTACATCTAGACAGTTTACAAAGATGATATACGTAGCTAAAATTTGCCTGTGTAATGCACTAACATAAGCATAGCAAATTTCATAGAAATCGGTCTAGTCATTTTTGAGTGAAAGAGAAATAATATTTTTTTTACCTTTATTACCATTTTTCAAAAATTTTTTACTAGGCTTTTTATAAAACTCATAAATATAATCTCAACAGACCGTGAGCTTAGGAACTAGATAAACAAA
>CAJQZN010010370.1:0-11658 GCA_907164685.1 Colias eurytheme | reverse complement strand
AATAAAGAAATATTAGTTTGAATTAAACTAATACCTAAGGTATTTATGCTAACACACAAATACATGCCAAATAATAGTTATAGGTACTTTAAAGTTTAAATAAAAAAAGTTATTATTTCAAAAAGTTCTGTAAGTATCAATTTCTCTAGAACATTCAATAAGTACACCATATTCATAAAAGCCTTTGCGAAATTCATAAGCTTCTTTTTTAAATTTTCTGAATTTATCAAAACAAATTTTGTTTACTTAACGTGTAACTACAAAATTGTTACCAATAATATATTAATGTGTAGAATTTTGAATGATTTTAATGTTCACTTGGAAATTTATGAAGAAAAATTCCGTTCAGGTTTAGAAATACAGTTTATGAATATTATAAACATAATTCAAAAAAATTCAAAATTCAAAAATTCTTTATTTGGAACATAATAACAAATTGTACATAAACTTAAATTACGATGACATCCGTAAAAGCATAAGAGCTGTGGCACGGATGCCAACGCCCACCTCCATACATAAAATAAGTGCCATCTAATAATGTAACAAGTTTAACAATAACATGCAAATTAAGTCGGTTAAAAATAGAAAAAAAAAGTAGTACAAAATTCTAGACAGCAGGTGTGTTTGTGAGACTGAAGATGTGTATTCGTGAGTGTATGAGTATATGAGTGTGTGAGTATGTGTAATATTATGTACCTAAGTGTTTTTCTGGAAACTTATTTCCAAAGATAGAATTAAATAACTACATATTTATAAAGTACTTATATTATTAATCCGACATTTTAATATCTTAATGAATATTGCCTACGAAATAAAAAAAAATTGTCTCGACTGTATTCTGTAGTGTACTTATTTATTTATTTATTTATTATACTTTATTGCATTGAAAATACATAAATACATATAACAAAGACAATACTACAGAAACAGCAAAGGGCGGCCTTATCGCTAGGTAGCGATATCTACCAGGCAACCCAACAATCAGAGGAAATTTAACAATATGATGTGGGTGAGCAAAAATAAGAAAATACTAACACATTACAATACTTATTTATGTAAGTAAGGCTTTAGAATGAAGAATTTCTTCATTATATTCATGTCAAGAATCTCTGGAGATAATATTTATAGGTAGGTACGGATTAACAAAATCGATATGATTTGACTGCACGCTTACACACACATACTATAGGTATATCTTATACATACATTGATATTAGGTAAATGTGTGCGTGATATTATGCTGTACAATTACGTCCAGATTATTCCCGTAATTGGCTGTTTATGTGTTTGAATTGTTATAATTGATTCATTGTAACTTTGATTGAAGCTATTTGGCAATTTCCTACCAGATTGCAAAATCAGGCAAATTGAAAGCGTTTTAATTCTTTTGTTTGTGTGTATGTGACGTAGTGAACGGCTGGATTGATATTGATGATTTTTTGAAATTATAATATAGAAAGAAGTTATATCTAAGTGTGACATTGGAAGCAATGCCAGAATAAATTTTACATGCGTTTCCTACATTACCGTATTTCTAATTTAACTGTATAATATGGTTTACAAATGAATGGATTAGATGGATGGACACAAATATAAAATACTAGTTACTCGGCGCGGTTTCACCCCCGTTGCTCCACTCCTGTTGGTGGTAGCGTGATGATACATAGCCTATAACCTTCCTCGATAAATGGGCTATCTAACAGCGAAAGAATTTTTCAAATCGGACCAGTAGTTCCCGAGATTAACGCGTTCAAACAAACAAACAAACAAACTCTTCAGCTTTATAATATTAGTATAGATTAACAACCATACTATACCCCCTATCAATTTCAACAAAGCACCTGATGCTATATAAATTCCTACTACACAGTAAAGCGGTAATTGACAAATAACTTAGAAAAACGTGTGTTGAAAGGTCGCACTCATCATAATTTTGTTTACTTTACGACTAGAGGGCGCTGCATGATTTATCTCAATACATTTCGCGGAAGTTTTATTAGTACAAAACGTCATAAAACCACAGTCGTCGGTCCTAAAAAAAGATATAAATCTCTGCTCTTAATTCTGGTACTTTCTTTGCTCATGATAATAAAAAATGTCCAAAATACTAATGGATTACATAACTTTGTATATAAATAAAATAATTTATATCGGATTTACATTATTTTTGGGAAGAGTTCGGTAATCCAATTATGACTCGATTTTACAGGCCAAATTAACACTCAGTATTAATTTTGTATAATTAACAAGCGCTTTATAATTACTGGAGCTACGAAAAGTAATACATATATATTAATATAAATAATATATTTATTCGATGACTCAATAGTCAATACATTAGTGACCTACACCTTAAGTCCGAAAGATCTTGATAAAAAGATCACCAGTTAAAAGATATTGTGAAATAATAATATTATTCAATCAACAGCATTAACACATATATAACGATAATTATTTAAATTTATTAGGTCAATATGCAACCGATACACTGTTCTCAACTAGTTAGTTAGTCAGAAGATCATTTATGGACTATTCTCTATAATTTATGATTTAATGTCAATAAATATGTGTGTGCGTGTGAGTTTATATTTATGCTTGTGTCCTTTTGCGCTTGTTGCCTCGAAGAGATCACTTCAAAACGATAAGGCTGCTTATAAATTGTACTGTTTATTTTAAAAATTCGATGTCGTTATAAGGTTTGTTTGTACAATTTCTATTATACTATGAAAAAAATAATAAATACCAATAACTAATAAGCTACTAGCTGCATTTGAAAGTTATCAAAAGTTACACAAAGTAAGTCTACAGTAGTACCGGGATCTCGAGTAACAAGATGCATAGCTCTAAAGATCTTTTGTAGGTAGCGTTGCACAGACAATGTATGCAAGAGGTAAACAAGAGAAGTAATATTTTAAGCGACTTTCCTAAAACGAAAAAATGTTGAATCCTTTTCTTCCTTTATGTATTGTATGTGTATATATTTTTCGTTTGTTACTTAATACCGTGTAAGTTACACATAATTATGATTCCATCGTAATTAGCGATTACCATTAGTAGGTAAACTTTGTAAATTGAAATCTTAAGAAATTTTAACCAATAGTTTAGTGATATTTGATAGCATCTATAGGTAACTATATTTATAAAGCATTTGAATGCCATAAAACCAAAAATATCAAATTCATCATCTATGACTAAAAGAAGTATGTATACTAATTCGTTGTCCATATTTTGTTACAAGTAAAAGTTACTAATAATAAGCTTTTCTTACTATAGATGTCGAAATATTTTCACTTACATGCATTGCACGTGTCCTCCCACTCCTTAAGGGCATTACGCTTTTTAAGAATTGATGAAATATGCCTATGAATAAGTGAACTTTGACTTTGCCGAAATCGATTCATGACATTTAAAAGTTTAAAACTTAAATGACATCGCCTACGAGAAAACTCATAAAAGATAATTACTTTTTATTAGTTTTATTTTTTTTAATAATTTAATGACAGTGCACTTGAAAAAGAAGCTCAATATGCAGTTTGTTTTAAATTTGTCAATTTATTAAGTTTTCAGTTATTTATCTCGAAACCCTTAAAACTACTTTTATATCACCAGAATTTGTTGAAACTGGTTGTATCTAGTTAGTGTGCAGAATACAGCTGTCGGTAACAAGGTGGATGGTTCTTGAATACAATGTATTTGCTATTTGTCCGGGAAAGCTTTGGATTGAAACGATCTAACTTTTAGTGAGGGTTATATGCAAAATTGTACAATTGAAACAAATTTATATATATGTATTTATTTTTGTGCGTGAGTCTGTAATTGAATTCATTGGAAAGGTTTATTTAATAAACAAAACTTTAGTTAAAATTATGTAACAAAAAACATTTGACATATATTCGAATATACCCAATACCCATGAATGCAGGTTCATTCGTGATCGATTATTGGATTTTAGAAAGTATTGTTATGCATAATTAATTTTACATTTTCAACAAAAATACTTGTTTATTCGCATTCTTATATATTTCACAATCTTTTATTACATCCTTCATAAATAAATATCCACCAAAATAAATACAAAATTTAAAAAATTATATAATTTTCCTAAAATAAGCGCACTATTACATAACACCGTCCGCTAGTTCCACGTGCACAGCGACCCTGAACCTAGTAACACTGTTTATGTTGGATATTAACTGATTTGTTTGTCTATCGTACCGTAATTGTTACACATACGGGTTAACAGCTGATTTAGTTCAAATTTGCTTCAAAATTGATTTTAAGCTCGACATTTTTTTGGCTTGTTAAACGCGAATTCAAACGCTTTTTATCCAATTAGACTTTTACTAGAAGCACTTGGAATTGTCATAACATAGTTTTACCATTTGCAGAAAGCAGTTTCTACGGAGAAGTTACTGTTCAGGATACTATTGAGCTTTGTGTGTGAATTGGGCTTTTAAACGGTACTATAAAAATATACTAGCTGTGCCCTGCGGTTTCACCCGCATTGCTACGCTCTTGTTGGTCCTAACCCTTCTTCGATAAATGGGCTATCTAACACGGAAATAATTTTTCAAATCGGACCAGTAGCTGAGATTAGCGCGTTCAAACAAACAAACAAACTCTTCAACTTTATAATATTAGTATAGACTTAATTAGACACTTTTAAAAGTTTTAAAGGACACTATTTTATTTGTCTTTGTATTTGTACTTCACAGACTTTGAAGAAGATTTTCACGCACGTGTTTCATATTTATACCTCTCCTCTTGCTCATTCAGTGTTATCTCATTATTTTGCATCTCATAATTTCTCCATATTATTTAGTACCTAGGTATTATACTTGTATTATACTAGCTTTCCGCCCGCGACTCGAAAGAACCGCATCAAAATCCGTTGCGTAGTTTTAAAGATGTACATATATGTACATACATACATATGTACATACACAGGGATATAGGGACAAGGAAAGCGATTTGTTTTATTCTATGTAGTGATATTGTACGTAGTTTATTTTTATACTTCATATTACTGTATTTTTTTAATTAATCAAGTAAAAATTTTCCTTTGCATCGCATATTCAAAATTAAATTAAAACCAACCTTCACATTCATTTCTCACAAAATAATTTTACACAACATGATAGTTTTGCAATAGTAAAGAGATGACCAATTATACTTGAGCCATGATTAAATAATGTTTAAATGGCGTGAAGGACCTTTCTTTACTGGTCGTTTATTTCGCAAGATGTTTGCATCTCGCTCGTGGGAAAATATTTTTTAATTAACTGATAAGTTCAGTTATTTGGACTTGCAATCGTAACTTCTGTATTTAAGTATTCAATTAGGGCTATAAGTTTCCACATATCTATGAAGTCTTTGGCGATTAAAAACAATCTTAGTTTTGTTGTCTTTATTGTTAACTAGATTTCCGCCCGCGGCTTCGCCCGCGTTTTCAAAGGAAAACCCGCATAGTTCCTGTTCCCGTGGGATTTCCGGGATAAAACCTATCCTATGTGTTAATCCAAGTTACCCTCTATATGTGTGCTAAATTTCATTGTAATCGGTTCAGTAGTTTTTACGTGAAAGAGTAACAAACATCCATACATCCATACATCCATACATCCTTACAAACTTTCGCCTTTTTAATAGTATTAAGATTAGTTTCGGAATTCGGGCTTTTTAGTTACATGCTATTTTGAATTATTACCGCAAATCAATAACATTTGAATACATTTATAAATAAATAAATCGACCTTAAATATATGGAGCATCTTGTAAGACTTTTTTGTTTGATTGTCTTTGATGTGATGTAACTGGATGGATGGCCTATAAATGATGTTAAAAATAAGTAACCTTAACTATTTTCGCTTACGAAATATAATAAGGGTTGCCTAGAATAGAAAATAATACGCACAAAGCCATTTGTTTCCTCCTAATAAAACTATTACAATTTCCAACAGGGTTTTTATGTAACCTTCTCTTTGTAAACCCTTCGTGGATTGTTAAAGTCAGAATTTTATTAAATAAAGCAGAGCTCATAGTAACAGAGCTGCCCAAGGCTATACTAGCCACAATGTCAGATAAATTATCCACTATAACAACGTTTCTGCCTCATAACTCATTAAAAATGTATAGAAATGTAACAGAATAAACGTAAATGTTATGATTATTATGAAATATCTAAGATATCATTTGAACTTGGGTTTGTTAATTTAAGATTGGATGAGTGCAGTGGTTATTACTTATTAACCTACTAGCTTTCCACCCGCAGCTTCGCCCGCGCAGTCAAAGAAAAACCCGCATAGTTCCCGTTCTCGTGGGATTTCCGGGATAAATCTTATTCTATGTCCCGGGGTAAAAAGTAGCCTATGTCCTTTCTCGGGTATCAAAATATCTCTATACCAAATTTCATGCAAATTGGTTCAGTAGTTAAGGCGTGATTGAGTAACAGACAGACAGACAGAGTTACTTTCGCATTTATAATATTATAGTATGGATGTCGGGAGATTTGGTTAAAAAATATAATTAAATTAAATTTATTACTATTTTCTTAAATTGTAGGTTCACTGAAAGATTGTTATGTATTATTTTTATTTAAATACTAGCTTCCGCCCGCGACTCCGTCCGCGCGGAAAAATTAAGCAATTTCTACGTATTTTTCCGGGATAAAAAGTATCCTATTTTATGCCCAGGATAATAAGGTATAATTATACCAAGTTTCATCGAAATCGAACCGTTAGTTTTCACGTGATGCCTGAACATACAGACAGACAGACAGACAAAATTCTTTTAAATCACATATTTGGGTTTGGTATCGATCCAGGAACACCCCCTGCTATTTATTTTTCAATATTTTCAATGTACAGAATTGACCCTTCTACAGATTTATTATATGAATGTACAGATTTCATAAAGGCGTGGGATATCAAGTATCAAGTGGTTTCGTAGCCCTTAAAAAATCTACGGTTCATGTTTTAATCTCAAAATACATAGAATATAATAGTTTACCAAATAAAAAGTAAAGTTCAAAACGTATTTATTTATTCCTCCTCATTACACAAAATCGTAATAAATCTCACCAACGATAAGTTTTAATATTCGACGACCAGCGCCGTTTCCTTTGAGATTTTTCGCTATCCAGGAATTCATTACTTGCCATCTCATTACTTGAAGTTTTGCATTCATAAGTCTAAGCTATAAGGACCTTTGCGAAGTCAACTGAAACTTGTGCTACTGTGTAAATAAATCGATACTGCATTTCAATTAGTTCGTGCATTGATCATATGTGATTAAGTTTCGAAACTGTGACTTAGTTGAATGGCTTTTGCATGTGACTTCGTCTTTCTCCATGTGATTATTGATTTAATGCAATTAGTATTGGTATTATAGATGTCTGATGTATGTGCGTGATGTAGACAATATTTTATATCAATAACTGTTTATTTGTCAGATATTTGTTATCTAGATATAGCATGATTATACATGTATATCGTTATTTAAGATCTAGTTAGAACCTAAATATGAAATAATATAGTAAGTAAGGAAATCTATATCGTAATGTTCTAATGTTTGTTATCGTTTTTTTAATCTTGTCGATTTAATTATAAGACCTTTGCATTTATTAATATTATTGCCATTTATTCCTCTATTTCTTTAATATCTCTAGTTGCCATGCCACTCGTGCGAGTGACGTTCACAGATATAATATCCCAACGTTGTATTCAAATACTGAATTAATTTCCAACAATTTTGTTGTGAATACTGCTGAAAAATGAAAATGTAAAGAGAACAAAAAGATGCGGTTCCAAGTATTAAAGTGATACGGAAATGAAATGTTGGCGAATAAATAGATAGCTTTTAGTGTAGTTCCGTCTAGGTGCCAAAAGTTTTAGTTAATCTCGCTCGAAAAACCCCGCATTTGATCCCGCTATAAAGTTTTTGAAGTTTGGTGTATAGAAAACATTTATGTTTGGAAGCCAATTTGGTAGGTAGTTTGAAAAAGATATTTCTCCTGGATAGTATTTTCTACCTTTAGAGCAAAATAAATAAAAAATATCTAGGTAATCAGCAAAACGGTTTATCCTTTTAACAATAGTTTTAACGAATAGTGCCATATTGCCATATTATCATTTCGATAAACATAAGATCAACAAAGAAGCATACTTATTACTTATCGACCTTTAACAAATTCAGATACTAAAACCCATCGATTCCGTTTCATATTTCTTATTAAGAGGGTTTTTACGTTCAGACTCGTAAAAATAAAGGGTTAGGAGCGTATTTGAGGTTTAGTGGTACAAATACAAATACAATTTTGCGGATTGGTTTTCATGAAAAGATAAATGAATTCGATACGTTATCAAATATTACAGAAATCAAAGGATTTCTGTAATGTGTTGTAACGGGGATAATTTTTGACCTGAATTTTATAAGAATAAGGTTAGGTATATTTTATAATGAAATTCCTCTAAGTGTGATAATTTTTAATAGTGTTATTTGAGCGATAAACATATTTTATTAAAGAATACCTAACACGGTTTAAAAATCCATGGAATGTTGTCTCTTCATAATAAGCACAGAGCTGAAGTATTTGACAGCTTTTATTATTATTTTATAATAGAGTGAAGTGTTAATATGTAATGCTGGTTCCCTGTAATAAATAAGACAAATAATTTCTAGTAAATTGTAGCAGAAATTTATAAAACTGTCTACAGAAACGTAACCTTTAAATTCTGAAAGGCTCATACTGATTATAAGTTCTTATAACAAATTGCCCTTTCAGGTTTCAATTAATGACAAAGCCAAAGAAAACTATGAAAATAATCCTAATAAAGACAATTTAATTTCCAGGACGCAGACACGGTGGAAAAACTGAACGAGAGCGGCGAATTGAGGAAAATGCTGAAACCTTATAAGGTAAGTAAAAACTCATCTCATTCATCAATTAAAACTTTTAAAATATAACTAGAAAACAAAGCATGCAAATAACAACATCACATAAAGGTTAGAATTTTAAACAATTTAAACAATTTATTTATTTGTTAACATGGCGGTGTGGCACAAACATTTGGAACTTTCCTTTTAAGTTGTATAAACCTGTAGTAGGGAAGTTCCCTCTTCCTCAGTAAAATATAGCTAAATGCTAACAATACAACATGCTAATAGACCTTTCAGAATTTAGTCCACAACGGCTAGTCTAGACAGCCACTATACAATTCTGCAGGACAAAGATTTTGAAATTGGCAAATTCCTGATATCGGAATGCTTTCGCACTAAACAAGACACTTTCCCCCACCGTTTCTAACATATACCACTTAACTGCTATCACTAACCAATATACAAAGGGCATATGTTATTTAAGTAAAGATACGTGTACATTAGGCGTATTTCATCAATCCCCGACACGTTAAAGTTACACAAGGCTTGGCTGTGAGCAAATGGATGGCATTCAATTATGGCCAACTATTGACTGCGTAAACATTGTTTTAGTGAGACATGAGACAGTTAGTGTGTAGGGCGGTTTCACACTGAAATAAACATAAGGAATACCTATACTTATGGTTATAGTCCTTTATCTTAGTGGGTATTTACTATTTGTAAAAAGGAAAAGGTTTAATTTACGCATATAAAATGTTAGGGGGAATTATATGCCGTGTAGAAGCCCAATTACAGGCTTAAAAGAAGTTATTTACTAATTATTATTATTACTAACAGGTGTAGGAATTTAACTAGGTATATAATGCATGTTTTCTCTTATAAAACGACACTTTTTGGGTTTTAAACGATCTTCTATTTAAAGTTTCCCACCAAAACATCTGTAAACTTGGCATACTGTTTAGGAAATATAATTATACTTATGTATTCCTATTAAAATGATTCTTCTTTGTATGAGTTTATACTGCCTTCCATTTAAAGCTTTACATCTAAACATCTGTAAAACTGGGAACATTTAATTATTTAAGTAATATCTTCACTACATAGTAATATATATAAATCTCGTGTCACAATGTTTGTCCACAATGGACTCCTAAACCACTTAACCGTTTATAATAAAATTCGCACACCATGTGCAGTTCGATCCAACTTGAGAGATAGGATAGTTTAAACATGTAGGTACCACGGGCGAAGCCGGGGCGGACCACAAGTATTTTAAAATTTTGAAAGGCATTGTCGCTTTGAATCTTTTTTATACTAAAGAATCGAATATTTCACACATCACCTATACATTAACTCCACAATAATATTTATATTTAATTTAATATTTTTGAATATTGAAATGACGCAATTACAATAGGTACACAATACACATTAAAAATCTCAGTTACACGAAATATATTGGATATGGTCAAACGCAAACAATGTCGGGCCAAATTGAAATCGTTTTAAACAAATATTTTGATTATTCAAAAGCAATGTTTGGATTTCAACAAGCTATATGCAATAATGTTTGCTTCGAATTGAATTTTAAATGTACATATGTATTGACTTCTGTATTATGTTCAATATTTATAAGCGTTTGTAGTTTTCAGAAAAATACTGTGAAGAAATTGTGGTTTTATAAACTTCGATCAACTTCATAGAGCAACAAACGTCGCCAAATCTATCATAATTGTATACACTTTTTGTCTAGTTTTCTTTATTTATTTGAATTGTTAGTTAGTTGTCTTACTTAGATCTTTATCATCTATAGTAAAGAAAGATATCAGATTGTTCCCTTTATCGTATAGGAGCTAGCAACGTTGACAAGAGAGAATTTTAGTATAGTTGGTTCTTTGATATAGTGTTTCTCTTCCTATTTCGGTTAGAGTCCGGGCTGTCTGGCTGGCCGCAGTGGTTGCGTTTATTTAGCCGAAAATAGCAAGAGAAACAGTATATCAAAAACCCAACTATACTAAAATGACTTTTTTTAAAACGTTACTAGCTCTCGTACCATTAATTGTGTCATTTTAGATTATTGCCAAATAGACGCCTAACGACATGATCGTGCAAAGAGTGAATAGTTATAATAAATCCTTTATTTATTTCTCCTCACAATTCCCAATCACATAACTTAATCTAAATGTATACAAAATTATCAAAAAATTCTACAATATTACTATGAAAACCTGTAGCAAATACTAACTTTCTTATAATAATTTAGCATCTCGGTACTAGCTTACCGCCCGCGGCTTCGCCCGCTTTGTCTAAAACCTAATAAATTATATACTAAAACCTTCCTCTTGAATCACTTTATCTATTAATAAAAACCGCATCAAAATCCGTTGCGTAGTTTTAACGATTTAAGCATACAAAGGTACGGGACAGAGAAAGCGACTTTGTTTTATAGTATGTAGTGATATATAGGTCCTTATCGTATACTATTATGCATATCTAATACAGTAAATCTTCTCATTCCAGAGTCCAGACGCCTGCAACACCTGTCAGATGTGTGGTGGATTCCGGCTTCTCCCTTGTCGAATTTGCAACGGGTCCAAAAAGAGCCTCCATAGAAATCACTTCACGGCCGAGTTCGTTGCTCTTAAGTGCATGAATTGTGATGAAGTGGGCCTTGTTAAGTGCGAAGCGTGTTCTTGAAATAATAAGGAAGGCTTAGAAAAAAAACTTGCGATAATTTTTTTTTTTTTTTTTGTATAAATTGTTCGATGAAATTTTGGCGCGTAT